>JAVXUL010107379.1:0-18761 GCA_035590515.1 Trichilia minutiflora
CACGAGGTGGCCGCCTAGGTGAGTGTGTGCCAGATCGGGACATGTGATAGTCCGTCTGGGGATTTGTGTTGAGGTAGTTACAGATGTGGTAGCCTAGAGTGGGCCAGGGAGGAGGCCACCTAGGTGAGTGTTATGTGGCAGTCTGAGGATGGCCCGGGAGTTGGCCACCCAGGTGAGTGTAGGTAACAGATCAGGACCTGGATAACCCGACTGGAGCCAGATGATTGTAGAGAACAGTCACGAGCATCACCACGTGACTACTTGAAAGCCAACATCAGTGGTGGGCTTATTTTATAATTGAGTCATGCATTGTTTTAGTTTCTACATTTAAAAATATAATTTTTAAATAGCATATTTTTTCTACATACAAAATCCACTGATGGTTCGAGATTACGCCTGATCAACGTGATTACCGAAAAGTTGGCTATGCCCAAATATTTTGCTTAGTTTCTGATAAGGATGGATTCGAAAATGGAAATGATGTTTTAAAAGTGTTTTTCTTGCAGAATTTTTATATGAATGCATATTGTTTGATAGTGGCTGTGTTTATAATTATTCTTATTATCGTGTTTTGCTATTTGGTTTTATTTCTTTTATTTTCCCTCACTGAGTATACGTTAGTATGCTTACCCTTTTTTCCCCACTCACAGGTTTAGTGCAACAGTAGCGTGGACGGTGGTGATTGCATCAGAAGAGGATCTTGGAGGTATTGGATCTCATACTTGACTCCCTCTCACTGCATGTGTCCACTAGAAGCGTCATTTATTTCTTAATATAGTTTATTGTATTTTGAATTGTGGACTTTTAGGATAAATGTAATATTATGCTTTGAAATGAAAGATCTTGTTATTATTGTCTTATAATTAATTTGAAAAACAATGTATGATTATATTTGATGGGAATTTGAAATGTTTGAATTGTTTTGATTACATAGTAGTGAGGAATTTGAAAGAAAAATTTCTGGGAAATGTTTTATATCTGTTTATGATTTCAGCCTTACAGGTTCTTAGTAAGCGTTCTGGACCTAAGGATTGCTTATTAGGAATCTGTGGCATCTGTCACAGGTGGGCCCCACAGGTCGGGGTGTGACAGGCAGCATCCTTGAAACCTAAATGATGTTAAAGAATTTTAATTTAGGTTACATTCAATCTCATTAAATGACCATATTTAAAATGTCTAAATTTAATCACATTAAACAAAGAGGTTAAATAACCATATTTAACCGGATCTGTGTGTATTAAAATTTAATCACTTTAAATGACTAGATTCAATCTGAAATAGATTAATAAAATCAAATCTATTGGATCGTATTTCACATATTTGTATAGCACATAAAATCCATTCAATCACTAATATACCTAACTATGTATTAATGTTAAATGAATTTAAAATGAATTGGTCCAATTATATTAAATCAATTTGATCGCATTCATTTAGCTACAATAATCAAATTTAAACAATCCATGTATTGACATTCATTTAAACAAATTCAAATCAGATCTAATCCAATTCAATTCGTGTATAAATGTTCATTCTCATAGATGTAAAATAAATCTCATCTAGTTGAATCTATATATTAATGTCAAAACTATTAATCGTAAACATTAATCATAACCATTAGTTACAAAACCATTAATTGCAAACATTGTATATATTTCAAAAGATTTCATGCTAAATCATATCAAAATATATCATTAAGAAAACATCTAGGTTTAAATCACAAGCATCTCTAGTACCATATAAGAGAATCATGATGTACAAAATGCAGTAGAACATCAACTCTCAATTTCCATCTACGGATCTATACGATCAACCTAGTGTTTTATTAAGTTATGAATTTTAGAATTCATACCTTTGTGTATAAATATGAAGAACCAAAAGCACAGATTCTTAGACTTGTGCCTCTAAGATATTCACATGAATAGGGTGAATCAAAATCTGAGTGCTAGCTCCTTGTTCGCTTTTCTTTGTACGTTTTGTTTCTCTTATTTTTTCTTTCTTTAAAGAAAATGTAAAATAACCCCTAGACACTCACTACTTCAAAACAAAATGTCTTTTTATATATTATGTTTTAAGGATAGAATTTTCACTATTTTGTCTAGGTTTAATGAACCTTTTAATCAAAAAATTAACCAACTTACATATTAGGCATGTCTTTAATCTTAAAGTCCAATCTATTTAATAAAATTTTAATTAATATCATTATCCTAACTTTAATGAATAAATTTAGTAAAAACCCTAATTAACATAAAGATTACATGAACTAAGATAAATTTATCTTATGAATTTATACTTTCATTATCCCTATTCTAATGTGCGATCTAATAGATTCTTGTAACATTAATAGTTATATCAAAATCTAATTTTAATATCATAAGTCATGAGTGGTGTTTGACAATACATCATGACTGTCCAAGTGATAAGAATGTGAATAGTTTGATATCATATTTTATCCCGTAACTAATGTTACCAATCCCTTTGTCTTTGATATCGTAATTGAATATGAGGTATGAAATGTATCATCCTAATAGGTGAAATCTTTATATTTCTTTGATATCCTAATTATGATCATCTAATTAAATGAATCAATATCACATATTAATTCATTTAAGTATGGCCCTGTATTTTTATAATTATAGTCAATCAAAAGGGCTAAAAGGCATATCTTTTATTATATAACAAAGATAAATTCTATCTTGATCAACCACATCCCTCTACATAATTCATGATTTATCTAAATATTTTCTTTATAGTTTATCTTATTACAAATGACACTTGAAAATATTATTGTAATACCTTGTATTCCTTAATAAGGATATTTTTGTCTTTTTATAAAATGAATATCCGAGTATTGTGAAGATTTATAGTATTTCGAGGGTAAACATAGGGTTTTGAAAGAGTTAGAATGAGAAATGAATGGAAATGGATGTCAAAAATTGAATGAAAATTCGATCGTAAGAGAAATTTTAAGATGGAAGGTATTCGGTCAAACGAACCCTTGAATTCGTTCAAATGAATGGGTTTGACTGAACAAAGGTATAACTCGTTCGACCAAATCAAAGGGCCCAAAATTTTTAAGGAGTCAAAAAATTCTCGATCGAACAAATGGTCTACGCCGTTCAAACGACTAAGTGGCTAAAATTTTTTAAGGGCTCGTGAAATCTTCGATCGAATGAAGGGTTTGATTCATTTTAATGAATCCCAATTTGATCAAACAAACTGGTTGATTCATTTGATTGAATCACTCAAAATTTGGGTGAAATGATGAAATTTATCCCTTCTAGAAAATTCTTCCTTTACAGAACTCAATGGCATTTTCATGATTTTGTAACTTATTAAATAGTGATCAAAATCATTCTCTTCCTCTCGTTCTCTCGCGTTTCTCTCTTCTCTCTCTCAAGAAATTTTCTCTCTTTGATTTCTTGCATTCAAGTCAATTAAATGACAATTTAATATCAAAATCCATCACTTCTCCATCTTCTTTACATTTGAGCTACCTCGTTTCATCAATCTTAGCCAAGAACAGAGAAAGAAGAGTTAAATTCCAAACCCAAAGTTAGGATTTCAACTAACTAGTACCACATTCGACAATTATAGGTTCCTATCAACTTACTAATAAGCACATTATACTCATTTATGTATTAGAATTATGTTTAGAGCGATTTTGTAATTTTGATTACTATGCATCCGTGAATGATTCAGTTTGTTTATCATAAATCTTTAGGTTATAATGCATTAGTTAGGACGTAAAGAAGATGGGTATCTAATATGGTAGCTAGAAAACTTGAGTTTGGGAAATGCACTTCGTAGTGAATAATAAAAGCTACTGTTTCGTTTGGAACCCATTATCCGTGAATTGGTTTTAGTAAAAGAGGTTAAACAGTATTAGTTAGATCATTAATCGAATGAGTAATAACGCTAAATTGACTAATCGATTGAAAAATAGAGAATTATTATTAGTTACAAGAAGTCGACTAACAAAAAACTGCGTTAGAATTTATTTATGTGCGCATCAGATGGAATTGTATTGTCAAAGTTGAATTGACATAAATTATAATACAAGTGTGTTTAGGCACCGATCATGAGGATAAGGAACCCAATCTGAGTGAGGAAATCTAGGGAGTGCAAATCCTACCTAACACGTGAGTAGGATTTATAATGTTTTTGAGTATGTTTTCATGATTATCATGCATGTGATGTGAACTTCCAAATGCATGTTTTAAATATGTCTAAAATGCATTGATACATAATTATGATTTTAGATTATATAATTGATTTTTGCACTATATGATTTATTTAGAATTAATGATGGTTTATAAATAGAATATTGATTTTTTTTACTCTACATATAAGATGGATGGCTTTGAACTATTTTATTATAAAAAGGCTAGGAGGCCAAGTTGATTTTATGCATATTAGAATTCCGATGCTTTTACCTATGTTTTATTTCTGACCTTTTTGAATTTGAATGAATATGTGGATATATGTTTGCATATCTATATTTTGGGATTATTATTAGTTTGTATTGATTTTTCGTGGTTTGAGTTTATATGATAATTTTATGATAAAAGTATGGCCAGTGGGCTAGGTTTTATGTTTGGTTTATGATAATTATGATCATGAAAGCCGGGATTAAATTTACTATAGCTAGAAGGATGTAGCCTAGTAGGAACCTAGGTAGAGACTGTCTAGGTGAGTATAGTATGAAGTAGCTTAGTACGGATCATAGTAGAGATTGTCTAGGTGAGTGGTGTATAAAATAGCCTAGGAGAGGACCATGAGGTGGCTGCCTAGGTGAGTGAGTGCCAGATTAAGACAGATGATAGTCCATCTAGGGATTGGATGTAAAGTAGCCTGAGGTTGGACCTTGAGGAGGCCACCCAGGTAAGTGTGTGCCAAATAAATATTTATCTGGGGCTATATATTCATAGAGGACAGTCACGAGTATCACCACGTGACTACTCGACTGCTAACATCAGTGGTGGGCCTAGTTTTTTACTAAATCATGCATATTTTACTCTTTATATTTTAAATCAAGTTTTTAATAAAAATTCATTGTTTTCATTTGTATGCAAAACCCACTGATGGCTCGGGGTTATGCCTACGCCCAACGATTTTCTCATTGTTTAATAAGTTACGTTTATAAAATTAAAAGATGTTTTTAAATATATTTAATAATTTTTTTTGAAAGTATTGTTTAGATTTAGATCATATTTATTATTATTATTATTATTATTATTATTATTATTATTATTATTATTGTTGTTGTTGTTGTTGTTGTTGTTGTCGTTGTTGTTTTTGTTGTTGTTGTTGTTATTGTTGTTAATTTTTTTTTACCCTCGCTGAGTATACAATAGTATACTCACCCTTTTTCCCCACTCACAGGCAAACATAGAGCGTAGTTGATATATTTGAAGGGTGGTGTTAGCGTTCAGAGTGGTGATTTTAGGTATCATCTCTATACTCGACTTATATTTAATACATTTGAGTTCACTGGGGGGGTTTGGTATTCATAGTTTTCTTTGTCTTCAAAAACACAAAACTTGACGTAATTTTTAATATTAATCTTTATAATGAACTAAATGTATTATTTTATAACTTGGACGCTTTTTTAAGTGATGAATATGATATTTTTAATTATGATAATATATAATCTTATTTATAATGAGTTAAATAAAAAATATTTTAGAAGTGCTTGAGATTGTTTTTGACGAAATATAGTTTGGGAGATTGGAGAAAAATTATTAGAATTATTTTGTTTATTTATGACCTTAGCCTTACAGGTTCTTTGTAGACATTCTAAACCTAAGGAATGCCTATTAAGACTCTATGACGATTATTATGTATGGATTCTATTATCAAAGGTGTGATAATTTTATAGGTATCAGAGCTAAAAGTTCTGAAATGATTTTGTAGATAACTGAATATATTTTAAAAATTATTTTATATGATTTTTGAATGGTTTTGAAAAGGATCCCCGTGGTTTTAGTGAGTTGCATCTTAGATAATGCATCACCACCAATTAGTATATATAGAAGTATTAAGGGAAATTGAATCTTGAGATTCTTTCATAGTGAAAAATGTTATCGAGATCCGGAAGGGGTTGGGGTATAGTTCCCGAGAAGGAAGAACAAGATGAATTACCCTTTGTACCTCAGCTTAAACCTCAGGGAACTAATATACCACTTTTGCCTCAGTATCCACCTCCAAAATTAGGAATGCCACCTCCTATGACACCAGATGCGTAGGCAATATAGATGACATATTGGAATGCTCAGAACTTTTCTCAGCGTAAGGTCAATGTAGACCAGCACCATATCCCTATCCATATCCATACTAGTATTTGGGAACTGTTACAACTCCAGCAGCTGCTAAGTCATCAAGACTAATTCTAAAGCTTTCTAAGCTAATTAAAGAAGTTAAATAACTGGGGAGTATGCCATTTAACGACTCTGTAGATGTTATAGAAGTAGGTAGGTGGTTGAAGAAATTAGAAAAAGATTTTAAAGATATAGAATTGGAAGATAAGTTAAAGTTGAAAGTGGCTACTCAATTATTAAAAGATAGTGTAATTACTTAGTGGGCTAATATGCAAGCTTGATCAATGTCACCATTATCTTAGAATGATTTCGATTAAGAATTTAAGGACCAGTACTCTACCCCTTTCCACTGCAACCAGAAGAAATAAGAATTTATAATATTGAAATAGATGAGGATAACAATAACTGAGTATGAAACCCAATTGACAGAGTTAGTTGGATTCATTCCTGAGTTTGCCAATGAAGAAAGTCTTTATGCTAAGTTTGAGGAAGTATTAAATTTTGAAATCATAGAGAAAATGATACTAATAGGTAATCAAAGTTATAAGAAAATAATCTATGTAGCTTTAAGAGCTAAAAAGTTAGTGGGAGAAAAGAAATCTCAAGACATGCTCTAGAAGAGAAAAGACCTTAGCATTCAAGTGGGATCGCCATCTAAGAAGAGTCGTAGTAGTGACTTATCAAGTAGTCCATCATTTATTAGCCCTTCTAGTAATCCTTCTTTCTCTCCACGAAATCCGAAGCCATCTAGGTTGACTACATTACCTCCAAAATTAGCACAAGATTCTAATCAAGATTAAATGATAAATCGGTGCAGAAATTGTGGAAGATATCATAGTGGCACCTATTGGCTTCCTCCTATATGTTATCATTGCAGACAGCCAGGCCATATTATCAAGCATTATCCTAGCTTAGCTGGAATGGAGATAGGTGGTCGTCTTACCTCAGGCTCGTACCCTACTAGCTCATAGCAACCATCGATGATGGAAGCCACAGCTCCAGTTAGTCAAAAATTCAGAGTAGGTAGTTTTTCTATAATGCAACAGAGTACCCAGAGGACTCGAGGTCAGAGTTAAGGGTAGGCGAGGATGTTTATTTTGAATCAAGAACAAACCCGAGTTAATCCTGACGTAGGATTAGGTAATTATATTTTTTCTAATTTTTTCGTATGGGTTTTTGGTTCTGAGAATTTACCAATTTTATTAGAGGTCTTGCTGTACCATGTGTATAAGTAAATTTCGAGGACAAAATTCTTTTAAATGGGGTAAGTTGTAATACCCTATATTTCTTAATAAGAACATTTTTGTCTTTCCATAAAATGAATATCCAAGTATTGTGAAGATTTAATGTATTTTGATGGTCAATATGAGGTTTTGAAAGAGTTAAAATAAGAAAGGAATAGAAATGGATGTTGAAAATTGAATAAGAATTCAACCGTAAGGGAAATTTTAAGATGGAAGATATTCGATGGAATGAGCCCTTGAATTTATTCGAACAAAGGGGTTCGACTGAACGAAGGTGTGGTTTGTTTTATCAAATCAAAGGGTTTAAAATTTTCAGGGAGTCAGAAAATTCTTAGTCGAACAAATGGTCTACTTCGTTCGAATGACTAAATGGCCAAAATTTTTCAAGGGCTCACAAAATCTTTGGTCGAACGAAGGGTTTGATTGTTCAAATGAATCCCAATTCGATCGAACGAACTGGCCAATTCATTCGATCGAATCGCTCAAAAATTAGATAAAATGACCAATTTTGCCCCTTCTAGAAATTTCTTCCTTTACGGAACTCAAAGACATTTTTGTAATTTCATAACCCATATATATATATATATGGCCAAATAGTGGCCACAATCTTCTCTTCCTCTCGTTCTCTTCCGTCTCTCTCTTCTTGCTCTTAAAAAATTTTCTTTTCTTTGATTTCTTGCATTCTGATCAGTTAAACAATAATTTCATGTCAAAATTCATCACTTCTCTCTCTCCTTTACATTCTACAACCCTCATTCCGTCATTCTCAGTGCAAAAACAGTAAATGGGAAATTAGAATTTGAAGTTCACTCAAGATTTCAACTAATCGACACCATATTCGATGATTATAGGTCCTTATCAACCTTCTGATAAGTACATTATACTCATTTATGTGCTAGGATTATGTTTAGAGTAATTTTACAATCTTAGTTATTGTTTATCTATGAAGGATTTGACTTATTTATCACTAATCTTTGAGTTACAATACGTTAGTTTAAACATAGAATAGATGGGTATATTATTAGGTGGCTAAAAACTCAAATTTTGAGAAATGTATTTTGTAATAAATAGTAAAAATTACTATATCATTCAAAATTCATTATCTGTGGATCGGTTTTAGTAAACGAGATCGAACGATATTAGTTAGATAATTAATTGAATGAGTAATAGCACTAAATTGATTAACTGGTCGAAAAATAGAGAATTGTTATAGTTATGAGAAAGTCGACTAAAAGATGATCGTATTATAATTTATTTATGTGCGTATCAAATGGAATTGTATTGTCAAAGTTAAACTGACATCAATTATGATACATATATGTTTAGGCACCGATCACGAGGATAAAGAACCCGACCTGAGCAAAGAAATCTAGGGAGTACGTACCCTCTCTAACACATGAATGAAATTAACTATGTTTTCCTTATGTTTTTAAATATGTTTTTATGGTTTTTAAAAGCATATGACATGAACTTCTGAATATATGTTTTAAATTTATATATTTTAAAAGATTATTTGTTTTATATTTTGCTCTATTACATGAATAATTAAAATGAACCAAGTTGTGATTTAAAAAAAATTAAGGCCAAAAGATTAGGTGTATTTTGTTATATTGAGATCATTGTATATTTTGGTTTCACATTGACATAAAATGGTTTATGAATATTTTAAATATTATTTCGGATGTTTATATTTGAATATGGGTTTGAATTTGTATATTGACATATTTGTTTATATGCTAATGAATTTAAGATTTTATGATGTATGATCAATTTTATGATTTAGACTTTCATGATGATTGTATATATAGTGTTTATGATCGATGGGCCATTTATTGATTTATATTTGGTGCTGAGGCTAAGGAGGCCAAGTTATTTATGGTTATTGTAGCTACAGTGAGATAGCCTAGTACGGACCCGAGTAGAGGCCATCTAGATGAATGTGATACAAAGTAGCTTAGTATGGACCTAAGTAGATGCCATCTAGGCAAGTGGTATATAAAGTAGTCTGGGAGAGGACCACGAGGTGTTTGTGTAGATGAGTGAGTGGCAGATTGGGACAAATGATAGTTTATATGGACCTCATTTGGATGTAAAGTAGCCTAAGGTTGGACCTCGAGGAGGCCACTTAGGGGAGTGAGTACCAGATAGCTTTTTTTTATCTAGGGTTGTGTATTTGTAGAGGATAGTTATAAGTATCACCACATGACTACTCGACTCCTAACGTCAGTGGTGGGTTGATTTTGTAACTAAACCATGCATAGATTTATTTTTAATATATTAAATTAACCTTTTATAAATAGCAATATTTTACTTGTATGTATAACTCGCTGACGGTTCGGTGTTGCGCCTGATCAGCTTAACTACCGAGAAGGTGACTACCCCAATGATCTTTTTATTGTTTGTTAAGTTATGTTTATAAAATGAAAAGATGTGTTAAGTATATTTCTTAATTTTCTTTTGAATAATTATTGTTTTGATAAATATTACACTTTTATTTTCCCTCACTGAGTATACAATAGTATGCTCACTCTTTTTTTCCCCCCACTCACAGGTAAGTTTAGACCGTAGTTGAAACATTAAAAGAGTGGTGATAGCGTTTTTAGTAGTGATTTTAGGTATTATCTTTATACTCGACTCACACTCACTATTTTTTAGTCTATTGGGATTTCTTATGATATTTAAGGATTTTTCTTTATTTTTTGGAACACTAAATTTGATGAAGTTTTTTTTTTATATATTGAACCTTGTAATAGAATAACTTTATCATTTTGTAGTTTGAATATATTTTTGTAAGTCATGAATGTGATATTTTTGATATGACGATGTATGATTTTTATTTATGATGGATTTAATAAAAAAACTTTATTAAAAGTGTTTTGAGATCGATTTGATGATATGTAGATTGGGAGATTAAAAGGAAAACTATTGAAAGTGTTTTATTTTTTTTTGTTATCACAACCTTATAGGTTCTTTGTAGGCGTTCTGGACCTAAGGAATGCTTATTAGGAATATGTGATGATTGTCATATGTAAACTCTACAATGTGGGCATGATAATTTTATTGGTATCAGAGTTAAAGGTTTTGAAATGATTTTGTAAATACTTGAATATGTTTTGAAATTTGTTTTATATAATTTTTAAATGAGTTAAAAAAATATCCACCTATTAGTGTATGTAGAAGTATATATGAGAGTTGAATTTTGAGATTCCTTTGTGGCGAAAATGTCATCGAGATATGGAAGGGGAAGGGGTAGGCCCTAGAGAGAGATAGTTCTCGAGAAGAAAGAGCAAGATGAATCATACTTTCTACCTCAGCCTAAACCTGAGCAGACTAATATATCACCTCAGTATCCACTTAGAGAATCAGAAATGCCATCTCCTATGACACTAGAAGCATGGGTAGCATATATGGCAAACTGAAATGCGCAGAATTTTGCTAAGACACAAGGTCAGCGTGGACTAGCACCGTACCCCTACCCATATTCATACATCTGTATCCAAGAACTGCTACGACTCTAACAATAGCTGAGCTGTCAAGACCAATTCTGAAGTTTTCTAGGCTAATTAACGAAGTTAGACAACTGGGGAGTGTGTCATTTAACAGCTCTACAGATGTTATAAAAGCAAGTAGGTGGTTGAAGAAATTAGAAAAAGATTTTGAAGATATAGAATTGAAAGATAAGTTAAAATTAAAATTAGCTACTCGATTATTAGAAGATAGTGCAATTACTTAGTGGGCTAACATGCAAGCTAGATTTGATGTTGCCATTATTATCTTAGAATGATTTTGTTTGAGAATTCAAGGATCAATACTCTACCATTTTTCACTGTAACCAAAAGAAACAAAAATTTATAAGATTAAAACAGTTGGGAAAAACAGTGACTGAGTATGAAACTCAATTGAGAGAGTTAGCCTAATTCATTCTTGAGTTTGCCAATGAAGAAAGCTTGGTGCTAAGTTTGAGGAAGGGTTAAATTTTAAAATCAGAGAGAAAATGGTACTAACGGGTAATCAAAGTTACAAGGAAATGATCCAGGTAGCTTTAAGAGCTGAAAAGTTAGTGGGAGAAAGAAAATCTTGAGGAATGTTCCAGAAAAGAAAAGACCTTAGCATATAAGTGGGATCGCCATCTAAGAAAAGTCGTAGCAATAACTCATCAAGTAGTCTATCATCTATTAGCCCTTTCAGTAATTCTTCTTTCTCCCCATGAGATCTAAAGCCATTTAGGTTAGGTATATCAACTCTGAGGTCGATACAAGATTCTCATTAAGATTAGACAATAAATCAATGCAGGAATTGTGGGAGATATCATAGTGGCACATGCTGGCTTCCTCCTGTATGTTATCATTACAGATAACCAGGCCATATTATCAAGCATTGTCCTAGCTTAGTTGGAATAGAGACAGGTGGTCCTACGACCTCAAGTCCATACTCTATTAGCTTACAATAACTGTTGATGGTACGAACAACGGCTTCAGTTAGTCAAAAATTTAAAATAAGTAGTCCTTTTATAATACAACAGAGTACCCAGAGGACTCGAGGTCATAGTCAAGAGTGGGCGAGGATGTTCATTTTGAATCAGAAGCAGACCCAAGTTAATCCTGACATAGAATTTGATAATTATATTTTCCTTAACTTAGTCATATGGGTTTTGGTTCTTAGTATTTATCAGTTTTATTGAAGTTCTTACTGTACTATGTGTATAAGTAAAATTTGAGGATAAAATTCTTTTAAAGGGGCAGGTTGTGATATCCTATATTCCTCAATAAGGATATTTTTGTCTTCCTATAAAATATATATCATAATTTTGTATAAATCGATAGTATTTTAAGGGTTGACATGAGGTTTTGAAACAGTTAAAAAGAGAAAGGAATGAAAATAGATGTTGGAAATTGAACGAAGATTCCATCGCAAGAGAAATTTTACGATGGAAAGTATTTGATCAAACGAATTCAAGGATTCGTTCTATTGAATAGGTTCGACAAAATAAAAGTGTGGCTTGTTTGATCGAACCAAAAGTCTAAAATTTCTAAGGAGTAAGAAAATTCTCGATCGAACGAATAGTCTACTTCATTTGAATGAATGAGTGGCTAAAATTTTTCAAACACTCACAAAATCTTCGATCAAACGAAGAGTTTTATTTGTTTAAACGAATCCCATTTTGGTCGAACGAACTGGCTAATTCGTTCGATTGAATCACTAAAAAATTAGGTAAAATGATCAATTTTATCCCTTCAAGAAATTTCTTTCTTTACAGAACTAAGGGTATTTTTATAATTTTATAACTTATTATATATATATGGTCCAATAATGGCCAAAATCATTATCTTCCTCTCGTTCTCTCCCATATCTCTCTTAACAAATTTTCTTCTGTTTGATTTCTTGTATTTTGATCAGTTAAACGATAATTTCACGTCAAAATTCATTACTTCGCTCTCTCTTTTATATTCTACACTCATTTTATCATTCTCAACGAGAAAATAGTAAATAAGAAACTAGGGTTTGAAGTTCACTTAAGATTTCAACTAATCGACACTATATTCCACGATTATAGGTCCCTATTGACCTTCTGGTAAGCATATTATACTCATTTATGTGTTAGGATTACGTTTAGAGTAATTTTGTAATCTCAATTACTGTTCATCTATGAAGGATTCAACTTGTTTATCGTTAATATTTGAGTTATAATGTGTTAGTTAAGATATAGAATAGATGGGTATATTATTCGATGACTAGAAAACTCAAATTTAGATAAATGCACTTTGTAATGAATAGTAAAAGCTACTATATCATTTGAAATCCATTATCCGTGGATAGGTTTTAGTAAATGAGATCGAATGATGTTATTTAGATTGTTAATTAAGTGAGTAATAATGTTAAATTGATTAACTGATCGAAAAATAGAGAATTATTATAGTTACGAGAAAGTCAACTAAAAGATGATCGAATTAGAATTTATTTATGTGCGTATCAAATGGAATTGTGTGCTCAAAGCTGAACTGACATAAATTATGATATATGTGTGTTTAGGCACCGATCACGAAGATAAAAAACCCGACTTGAGTGAGAAAATCTAGGGAGTGTACATCCTCCCTAACATATAAGTGGAATTAACTATGTTTTCCTTATGTTTTTGAATATATTTTTATGGTTTTTAAAAGCATGTGACATGAACTTTCGAATATATATTTTAAACTTATATATTTTAAAAGATTACTTGTTTTATATTTTGCTCTATTGCATGAATAATTAAAATGAATCAAGTTGTGATTTAAAGAAAATTGAGGCCAAGAGATTATGTGTGTGAAATCTGTTTCTTAGTATTATGGGCATAATAATAAATCCCTCAAGAGTTTTCGTGCATGATACCGTGTTTAGAACTTGAAAATATATTTTGAACAAGATTATGGTGTGAGGTAGGAGTCTCTAAGAAAGAACTAGATTTTTGACCCCAAAATCATCTTCAATTGAGAAAAATTCTTTTATCATTTTTGTAGATCTCAAAGAGAGCTTTCCGATGATATATTATGGGTTCTAAGGCGATATCCGAGCTAAAAGTTATGGCCATTTGAAGTAATAATCCTTGGGAGAAGGACCAAAAGCAAAGGTATCGATACATTTAGGGAAACGTATCAATACGTTGAGGGTGAGGCCAAATGTGTCGATACCTTTGGAGAAGGGTATCAATACCTTTCAGAGTTGAGGGCCAAACGTATTGATTCGTTGAAGGCATGCTGAATGGTGAACAGTGCAAAATGTATCGATACCTTGGCAAAGGTATCGACACCCTAGTGACGGAGATGAAGTCTGCTTGCATCAAAATATGTCGATATTGAAAAAGGTATCGACACCTTACAGGCTTATAAACAGTATTTTGGTCAAAGGTATCGATACATTGCAAGCAAAATACGAAAGGTATCGATACGTTTTGAAACGTATCGACACCTTTGAGCGATTTCACACCCTATTTACGTAGAGACATGGATCGTCTTCCTCATTTGATTTCTCTCTCTACTAAAATAGTAAAAAACACTCTCTTTCACTATTAATACTGATCTCCTCTATTTCTCTACCAAACTTCGTCATTTCAGTTCCTGTGAACTGAGAATCAACACCAGAACCCAGAAATCTCCTTTGATTGGAGTTCTACCCGTCGGATCATGAGGAGAAAAGGTATGATAAACAATAGCTGAAGAGAGATTCAAGCCAAAAAGGGACTCTAAACTCGCCTACCAGTTTGGGTAAGCTTGTTCTTCAACTTATCTCTCCTATTTAAGCTATCATTTCACGTAGATCTAAGAATATATAGCACAGGTATTGTTCATAAAACCCAAAAAATTAGAGATTTTCTAGTTTATTGTTTGTATTGATAAATTAGAGGGCTTTAAGAGCTATTGGTGTTAAAATTGATGAGAAATGGTAAATAGAGAGGAGTTTCGTATATGGTAGTATATTAGAAAGAGAGAGGGTAGAAAGAGAGAGAGAAATACAAATGTAGCATGAGCATGTATTGTATCATACACGCACATC
Source organism: Trichilia minutiflora (assembly GCA_035590515.1). Lineage (NCBI taxonomy): Eukaryota > Viridiplantae > Streptophyta > Magnoliopsida > Sapindales > Meliaceae > Trichilia > Trichilia minutiflora. The sequence continues at coordinate 15,095 of JAVXUL010107379.1, forward strand.
GTATCAAATCGTAAATCTATGTTTGTATGTGTATCCAAGCACGACAGCTGAGACGGGAGGATCTCTGTCTCAAGGAGGATACTAAAAGGATGGTTTAGAACAGTGAGTGGACATGTTCCTTTCCCTTTGCCTCTTTTTATGTTATTTTTGAATAACTATAATGCTAGAGATGATAGCATAAAATATAAATATGCATATGTATAACTGAAATAAGGAGGCATTGGATGTATATTGTATGGTGGCCGGGAGGGCCCCTTGTTTGTGATAGAATAGGTTTGTAATAAAATCTGGATTGCCACGAATGTGAGGCTAGAGGCCTATTATGCTTATGTTTTTTGATATAGTGAGGTTATGAGATTGACGCCGGAGGCCAATAGCAAATGATATTTTCATATGATATACAGTGGATGTGACATAATTGTGTATGTATAATGGCCGGGGTGCCATGGTTGTTATTTAACCATGTGTAACATTATGTTTATTTCATTTGTAGTACCCCGTGTTTTTGAATAAGGGTATTTTCATCTTTCTAGTAATGTACGTTTGGGTTTTGTAGGGATTTATATCATTTCAAGGGTTGATTTGAGGTTTTGAAAGAATTAGAATGATTAAGAATGAGAATGGATGTCGAAAATTGATCGGGAACTTGAGCACAAGAGAAAACTCAAAGTGAGAAGCATTTGGTCGAATGAATAGTCATGTTCATTCGAACGAATGTGGTTCGATCGAACAAAAGCTTGATTTGTTCGACCAAACCAACGGCACCAGATTTTTTAGAGAGCTCGAGAATTCTCGATCGAACGAAGCTTGACTTCGTTCAAACAAAACATTATTCGATCGAATGAAGGGTGTGATTCGGTCGATCGAATCATACAAAAAGTCAGAATTTCCCCTTTCTGGAAGCTTCTTTTCTTAAATAACCAAGGGCAAAATGGTAATTTTGTCCCCACTTTTATAAAAAGGGGAGTTGACCCCCTCCTTCCCCATTTTTCTTCTTCTTCCCCTCTTCTTCTCCTCCTTTGTTCCTTCCCTGCTTCATACACACACTCTCCTCATTTTTCCTCCTTTCTTCGATTTCTCTTCACCATTTTGTCACATTCTATCTCCCAAATGCGTTGGTAGCTTCAATTTGTGGCAAGAAGCGCCAGAATCGAGTGGGAAAAGTTAGGGTTTCAAAGCTCAAATTGGGGGTTTCGGTGTTCCAGGCCAAATTGAAGAAAACCGACCACACCACGAGGTTCGTAGCTCCATTTCTAACACGTCTGTATATCCCATTTTATATTTTATGAACTTTGATTTGTATGTGCCTTTGGATAGATTTTCGTAGATTTATCCTATTTCGTTTAGTTTTAAAATGTTCTTTGGATTGTAAGGGAGTCAAGAAAGTCATAAGAAGCTAGAGATATAATTTTTAAGATTTTTAGAAAAATGTGCATGACTATGAACAATACTCGAGTTACTGTTCACATGAGAATATGGGACCCATTTATAGAAATTGTAGAATCGAGCCGAAGTGCGTCATTCTAGATGTAATGTGGGTTATGAGTGTTGAGAATGAGATGATTGGTTTAGTTAAAAAGAGTTTTAGCTGATTTTGAGTATGAACCGATTTTGGGTATTCGAGTTAAGTGTATTCCTTACATACGAGTCTCGTTTATAATTTAGAATGAGTATTGATGGAGTTTTGATATGTGTGTATAGGCTCAGATAGCGAGGAGTAAAAACACGACCTGAGCAAGAAATTTTAGGGAGTGCGTACCCTCCTTAACTTGTGAGTGAATTCTTTTACGTTTAAATGCTTTAAATAGTTTCTAATGTTTTTATATATATATGTTTGATAAACGTCGAATATCGAGGATTTACACTTTGTTTGAGATATATTTGTATAATGAGAATAATGATGGATTTCAATATATATATATTTATTGATTTTATGGTCGGAAGGCCCGACAGTTTATTGATTGGCTTTGGTTTATGTGTTTTGTACATGTGTTGGGCATTGGCCAAGTTATGAGTTTGTTTTGAAATGATGATTTTATGATGATTTGGCTTGTGAGCCATGTTTTGTGGTTTGTGTATGATGATAGGCCAATTGGCCAGGTTTTGATTTCTGTTATGTGGTGATACGGCCGATGAGCCAAGATTTATGGTGGTTTTCTGATTTGCGATGATACGGCCTGAGGGCCAGGATTTCTTATTATATTTTGCTATCATGTTTTATGTTGGTATTTTGGTGATGAGGCCGAGAGGGCCCAGTTGTTATTGGCCATGATGGCCTGTGTGATTTTTCTAGCTACAGTGAAGTAGCCTGGGGAAAAGTTCACTGTGATGTGAACCCTAGGTGAGTGCTGTATGAGGTAGCCTAGCATGGACCCAAGTAGAGGCAGTCTAGGTGAGTGGTGTAAAGTAGCCTAGCACGGACCTAGTGAGAGGCCGTCTAGGTGAGTGATGTGAAGTAGCTTGGGAGAGGACTACGAGGTGGCCGCCTAGCTGAGTGAGTGCCAGATTTGGATAGGTGATAGTCCATCTGAGGATTTGTACTAAAGTAGCCTGAGGATGGATCTCAAAGAGACCACCCAGGTGAGTGTGTGCCAGATAGTGGGTTATCTGAAGCTGTATGTTTGTAGAGGACAGTCACAAGTATCACCACGTGACTATTTGACAGCCAACATCAGTGGTGGTTTTATTTTCTAACTAAACCGTGCATCGTTTTAGTTTTTGCATTTAAAATATAATTTTTAAACAACATATTTTATTTGCATATAAAACCCACTGATGGCTCGGGATTATGCCTGATCAACATAATTACTGGAAGGTTGGCTATGCCCAATGATTTGCTCAGTATATGGTTTGCTTTTGCTTGAAAATAGAAAAGATAGTTTAACGAGTTTTCCTTGCAGTGTTTTTAGTTGAATAAATATTACTTGATAATAATTGTGTTTATATTTATTTTTATTATTTAATTTTTATCGTTTTTGTTCCCTCACTGAGTATACGTTAGTATGTTCACCCCTTTTTCCCACTCACAGGTTTAGTACAGAGGTAGCGTGAATGGTAGTGATTGCATCAGAAGCTGATATTGTAGGTATTAATCCTATACTTGACTCACTCTCATAGTACTGAGTCCACTGGGATCGTCATTTGATTTGTACAGCTTGCATATTTCCCATTATTTTTAGGAATATAGAATTTATTGTGATATTAACGCTGGAAATGAAATATTTTTATTATTTTTATTATTTTATAATTCAATTTGGAAATGATGTGTCACTTTATTTTGGATGGAATCAATGATAAATATTTTTGAAGTCTTGAGTTGCTTTTGATTGAAAAGTAGTCTGGGAGTTTGGAAGGAGTTTTATTGGAAGTGCTTTATATTTGTTTATTATTTCAACCTTACAGGTTCTTAGTAAGCGTTCTGGACCTAAAGAATGCTTATTAAGAATCTGTGGCGGTTGTCACAGGTGGAACCCACGGGTCAGGGTGTGACAACTAAAGTGGTATCAGAGCTTTAGGATTTAAAGTGATTTTGTTGATAGAGGTGTCTAACGGGCCGGGTCGGGCCGACCCGGCCCGTTACAACCCGGGCCCGAACCGGCCCGGAACACTGTTCATACGATTCTGGGCCAGTTCGGGCCAATATAAACGGGCCGGGCTGGTTCCAGAG
>JAVXUL010107389.1:0-18761 GCA_035590515.1 Trichilia minutiflora
TTCTACGACAATTGTTTTTGAACTACCGAGAGCTGAAAGTTGATTTGCCAAGTAAAAATTGTTGGCCAACATTGAATCTCTTTCCATACAGCAACAACGAAAAGAAAAAAACTGAACTCAAATAAGATAAGAGAACTTACGATCCAAGTAAGTTATTGCTACAACAAATAGAGCGTTGAAGAGAACAATAAACCCAAGTAATGCTCCAATGCAAATCCAATACCAATATTCCTCATTGAAGAAGCCTCTAGACTTAAGAAGTACTTTCCCGACTGTACTTGGAGCACCGTTGGTGTCATTAGCGGGCTGCGTTCATTTACATTAGAACTTGTAAGGTCTTTCAGTCTTTGCTTACGAATTGCAGCCAGGAAAATGAAAAATGGCGGAGAACATATATGTGTCTGCATTTTATATAAAGCGCAAGAACTAGGTAAACAAGCCATATTAGACCTTACATTACTCCATCTGTCATCAAGGAACTCATTGATAACGATGGCATGCTGTCCATACATCATAGGAGAAATATAGTAGCACCATATCATAAATGGCTGAATGTCATCTGCCATCACAAACGGAGATAAATTATTTAAAGAAAGAAACCTCTATGGGGAAAATGATCCTAAATTTGCAACAACTAATGACAAGTATCCAGTACAATGACTATTAGACAACTTGCTCTGCAACATATAAGAACAACTTAATTGTGAAAATCAATCTTACCTTTGGCAATAATAAATCCTCCGAGCACAAAAGTTATTAGTATAAAGAAAAAGCCTAGTATGTTACAAACAATCTCTGATATTCCAACACCCGCAATGAACCGAAATACGGACAGAGCCATTGAATGGACAGTGATGTATGCCAAAAACTGTTTGAAAAACCTTAGGACAGAAAAAGGGAAAAGATTAGTCATCGAAAGGAACTATAGTAACAAAAACCAAAACATGGAAACATAAATTCAAAATCCAGCTTTCCAGCTATTAAGATGAGGTGTAAAAATGTTTTAAGAAACTGGAAAAGGTTAACTTCTTTACCTGCTTGCAGCTGGGGCAAAACCAATTGTGTAGTATGTCAAACAGATCCATATTCCTGATTCCAGAATCGACAAGGGGATTCTAAGAATAAATATAGGTAAAGAATAAGCCCAGGCAGGGTAGAATAAGTGATCCCTTTGTTTATAGAAGACTGGAAGCCTGAAAACAGTAAATGCCATCTCCGCCATTCCATTAAACATCACATTAATCAAACCAAAGAACAGTGCTCCAAGAAACTTTCCTCCATCGACCAAAGTGCCCACACGCATCTCTGTTCTCAAGAACACAGTCAAGGCAATTATCGACATGATTGTTATCTGCACAGTCTTGAAAATATACATAAATGAATTACGCTTCATCAGCAACAATTCCCTTTCGAAGCATGCCTTGAACAAGTCCCAATTTGAAATACCATACTTCTGTTTCACCAATGCAGCTGGATGGACTCTGGACTTATCATAAGGAACTATTAGCTCGGCTGAAAGCCGTTGGCCTATATGGAAAGAACCGAAACCTTCCACAAAATCAGTAACTGAAACATAGCTATAAGGTTGGTCCTTCTTAGACCAATATTGTTCTTGGTCCTTTTTGGAAGTTACTTCTTGCAGAAAATCAGCTACTCCTTTTCTGTCAGGGCATTTGAAACCCATGTACTCAAAGAATTCAAGAACATGTTCTCGTGAACCCTGGTAGACAATATGACCTTCTGAAAGTAGAATAACATCATCAAAGAGATCATACGTCTCTGGTGCTGGCTGTAGAAGAGAAATAGCCATGGTTACATCCATGATATGAACCATTTGCTTCAAGAACTTGCAAATTTGAAATGTGGTGGCACTATCTAATCCAGTCGATATTTCATCCATTAAAAGAACCTCGGCTGGTCCTACCAACATCTCTCCTGCAATAGTCATATACAATATAATGTTAGACATTAACACAGGCAATCTATAACTCTTAAGTCATAGCAAAAATATTGCAACATAGGTATCTAACTGAAGGACTTGAGTCCGGAAACATACCGGTAGTAACACGCTTTTTCTGACCACCAGAAATACCTCTTCTCATGTCATCCCCAACCATAATATCAGCACATATATCCAATCCAAGTATCTATTAACGTATTTAAATGTCAGGTTCTTGTTTTCAAAGGTAAAATAAAAGAGATACACCAAGTTGAAATGCAGAACAGAACAAACCTTCAGTACATAATCTGTCACTAAACTAGTTTCTTGACCTGCAACTGCTGTGGCTTTCATGAATGCATCAATATCAGGATCTGGTTTAATTCCTGCTTCTTTCTCGCGTCTCAAAAGTTCTGCCAACAATTCGTACCTTGTTCCAACACCTAAACATCGTCCGGAGAAATCCAATGTCTCTCTCACTGTCATCTCTCCAAAGTGAAGATCATGTTGACTGATGTAAGCACAAGTTCTCTGAGGATAAAACTCTTTGAATTCATAGCCACAGTAGGTGATTCTCCCAGTTAACTGTAAAAACTCAAAATTATCAGAATTGGTGTCTTCTTTTCATTTTCTTAATCTTAGATAATTGACAACTGAAATCATTAAAAAGAAAAATGGTAGGACAATCAGAAACTGAACCTCAAATTTTTATCAAGCTTCCCTGCAAGTGCCATCAACAATGTTGTTTTCCCAGCACCAGGAGGACCAAGAACAAGGGTCATCCTGAAATTTTCGAATTTCAGTAACCAATACTATCACAAAAAACTGCTTTGTAGAATAAAACAAAACATATCTACTTCATCTTGTGAGACAACAAATGAACATTATCTATCAATTTTGCATTAAAAATCGAAATTAAAACAGGAAAAACATCAATACTTAAATAAATAAATTACCTTGAGGGTTTAAGGATTCCGCTAACATCTTTAAGAATATTTATTTTTCTTTTATTAGATGGGAGAAGTCGAATCTTTGCCAAAATGTTCTACAGCCCATAAAAAATCCAAAGAAAGATCAGAAAATTAAAAATAAGTAAAACAGAGAGCGAGACTGAAATGATAACAGCTGATAGTACATCTCAATGAATGTATGAAATTTAATAATAAACAAAGAAAAAAAAACTACCTCTATTGTGTTCAAGGCAACGTTAGGCAGAGTAGGAAGTGCTCTTGTTCCAATGTGAACATCTCCTTCTACTGATACATGCTCATATCGAACTTCAATCTTAGGAACCTCAATGCCCACTCTGTAAAATTGAAAATCAAAACAAACCCATTATTAAAAGTAAATAAATGACTGATAATATGTATTTTTCTTATTTTTATATATTAATTATTGGAATTTTTTGAAAACTTTTATTTACCTATCAGTTCTATCTCTTAATCTTCTCAGAAACTTCTCGTTATCATCTTCTACAGCTTTCAATATACTCTCCATCAAGTGTTTCTTATCTTGTATGTCGAGTCTGGTAACGTCCACTTCATGTTTAGCGATTCTTCCATCTTCAAGAACCTGACTCAGTATCCCTTTTCTCAGGCGGTCATACGTCGGTAGCCGTTCGATGGCTGCCCATCGGAGCTCCTCTTCATCGTTCTCTCGTTCACTCCTGTTGAACGTCGTAGACGGTGCATTCCAGGTTTCCCGTAAACTCGTAGAGGATATCCAGCTCCGGTGGCTCGTCGACGAATTCGTCCGTCGACTCAAGGATCTTGCGAGCTCTTCTTCTCCGAACGTCGGCATCGCCATCTTTGCCGCAGAAAGATAGGTTCCCTCAGCAAGTGCTGTTTCCCAGGTTTAATATCTCTTCTTCAACTAACTGACAACAGCTCTAGATACAGATCTCTAGCAACAGTGGATAAGCTTTTGAATAGGTTGTCGACAGAATGCGGAAAACAATAAGTAAAAATGTTTTGAAACTGGTTAGGGAGAAGAAAGTAACGAAGGTTTTTCTGTTTTCTGCAAACTTACAAATCAGATTTGCAGAAGAAAAATGGGAGAGAATATGGAGCAAGATGAGAAATAATGAATATTGACGATGATGAAGAGGGAGGTGAGCATTACATTGATCATATAATAACCATAAACAAATAAACCCCCCCATAAAGAACACGTTTTGTGTATTCTGAAAATGATCGAGTCAAAATCTTTGAGCGAATGTACCCTTTTTTTTTTTATAGAAATTCAAGTGAATTATGAGGAATCTTTCTCCATGGTGATACAGAAGCTTAGCTAGATTTGTTTTTATTTTCACAATAACTGTAATCAAGTGGGGGGGTTTGTAAGTTTTAAAATTATTATATCTCTTTTATTAATAAATGTCATATAGTTTAGTAAAAAAATTTAGAAAATAAATTTGAAATGTATAGTAATAGTTACGCTTACTTTTATACTATCATTTAGGTCTTCAATATTTGGAAAAGAACAAAAAATATAATTATTCTCTTATTCATGAAGCTTACTTTTATATTTTCATTTTGGTCTTCAACCTTTGAAAAAGAATTTTATATATATATATATATATTTCTTCTCTACAATCCACTCGAATTCTCTTGTAATTTATGATTGTATTTAAAAAATATTATTTTATTTTATTTTTGCCAGTTTAGTCTCTCTCATTTCTTCTATTTAAAGCAAAAATTTTGGCTTGTAATTCTCGTAAATTAGGGATGATAATTTGACCTGCAAATATGTATATATGTATAGTTAATTTTTTATTATAATTTTAATTAAAAAAGTTTAGTATTATTTATGTTATAACTTTTAACAAGTTGGGTGCATAATATTATATTATTACGGGTTTATAATCACATATATTTATTTATTTTTAAAGTGTTATTTAATCATATAGTGTTCGAAAGTTGAAAATTCACAAATATTCGCACAAATTTTGCAAGGATTGCACTTTATTTGATTTGGTAATAACACATCATATTTCTAACGTGATTGAGAAGGATTTGGTATTGATTCAAATTTAAGATATAAATATTTTTATAGTAAAAATAAAATTAGATGACATGGCGTATTTGCAGTAAAATGAGTACACTTGAAACTTTTTTTTCACTTAATTGTTAATAAATAATTTAAATTTGTGCTTAAAATATTGTTTTAGATTCTAGAAGGTCAATCAAATAACACGATAAATTTGTAAATGTAGAATAATGCATCTAAGACTTTTTCTTCTCTTAATTTTTAGATATCTCACATTACTTAATTTAGTTTAATAGTGCTAATTATTCTCATTATATTGGTTTTTATTTTAAAAAATGACCTAAATTTGTGATTGAAATATTATTTTAGGCTCCAGAAGTAGAAGGCCTTTTTTTTTTCTTGTTACATCTAGAAAATCTCAGCAACTCACAACAGGTTGCATGTGATTGGCAAGTGAATCCTGTGATATTAATGATATCGAATGAAATCAGACGAAATTACAATCACTACTTCAGCATCAGCATCCATTCTCGTGCCGTACTTGATATTCGAGGGAAAAGGAATTCGTGTCAGTCTCTAATACATGTTGTAATGGGGATCACTAGAAAAGTGGGGTACAAAAATTACAATTATATCTCAACGAGCACTGCAAGCCATGAAAGAGCTTTACCCTTCAACTATTTGGGGTCCTATTATTTCATATATTTTATCTTAAAATAAAAAGTACTTCAAAAAACACAAGTACTTGTTTTTTAAGTTGCCTTTGACTTTGGCTTTTGGTGGAAAAAACTACTTTCTAGCTTTTCTTGTTTCCTGCTGTCACGGTCTTCCTTTATCACTGGGTTGCTGAGCAGCTGCTCCATGATCCGCTCATCATGCATTTAATGAGCAGAGATTCTCTCCCATTTTTTGTTTTAAATTTTAATAGCATATAAATTATGAGTAATCCCTTTTCTTGTTTTTGATAATTTTATATTTTTTTATAATATATAGTAAAAATACTTTGAATAATAAAAATTAATAATTTGAATCAGTTTAAAAAATTTATAAATCGATTTATTAATTAATATTTTTTAAATCGTTATTCGTAATTTAAATTATAGATTGAATTAATTTCAAATCACGAAATCGTAAATCAAACTGTTTAATATTATCTTATAAAATTTTATTTAATATTATCTTATAAAATTTTTATTATTATTTATTTATCATCATAAATTATATATAATTTGTCTTCATATCTTTTATGTAATAATAATTAATAAAAAAATTATTAATAAATAAATTTTAAAAAAATTATTCACAAAACTTACTCTTAAATATTAATGAGAGATTATAGAATTGATGATAATCAATTATTATATCTTTAATTTTATAATATAGCTCAAATCGTGAATTCAAACCGCTTTAAATCGCACTTTGCAGTTTAGTTTGGATTGGTTTGTAATATGTTAATAGATTGGATTGGATTGATTTTTTTAAAATTGCAATATATTGTTCGATTTGAAATTTTATCTCAAATCAATCCAAATCACAAATACTCACCCCTAGAAGTAGGTTAGTCGTTTTTTTTTTTTATATTGGGTTAAAAAGTTGCATTTACATATACAATCGCAGTGCAATAAAATGATACATTTATTAAAAAAATAATATTATAAATATAAAATTTTTTTGAACAAATTAATATAATATAATAATATTAATTTTATATTTTATGAATTAATATAATTATATCATATTAATTTATATATTTACACTAATTGTACGCATGATTTTAGATAAAAAAAATTTGTATTTTCCAAGTTTGTTCTTATTATAAAAGTGATACAAATTTATATATTTAGAAATAAAATTAAATAAATACAAGATAAATGTATCAAATATTTTTAACAGTAGAGATCATATTCTCTATAGATTTATTTATATTTAATAATTTAATAACTTCCAATGTGAGGTGAAATGAAATAAAAATTTGATTGCCAGCATTGCATATGCGTTGAGATTCTTCGACCGTCGGCAGTATAGATGGATACCATCACTTATGTCTTCATCTAGAAACTATTTATTTTATGGATTTTTTTATTTGTTGCGTAAAGACATTACATTTACACAGCAATCTTTAATAACGTTTTTATCTAAAATTTTTAATTATATTGTACGTAGGCTGCCGATTATTAAAATAGATAATTATAACATGTTAAATAATTAAGAGTTGTTTATCGATTTATACAGAATCCCATTATCGCGTAATAATATTTTAAGAAATTGCGTTTTTTTTTTTTTAAATAAAGCAAATATATGGTGTTGATCTTGAAATATCACTATGGTTTTAAGTAGTTTAAAGTATTTGTCCAAAAAAATAATAATACAGCAGCATACAGTAGATTAAGAATTTGTTATTACTTAATTTTTGATCTAATATTTCGATATCTCAAATTATTTCGAAGTATTTAACACCCTCATGATGTTAATTAGCATTAAAAAAATGCATATTAGATGTATTAAGTACTTTTTTAAAAATAGAGAGTACTAAAATATTAAGTGATAAAAAAGTGGTATTTATCTCTTTTTTTTTATTGAAGATGTGAAATTTCAAATTAAATATTTTTTTTTAAGATTCTATTTGAATTGGATGTGCATGATTTATTATATTTTTTATTTTAATTATAATAATATTAAAAATATATATAAATTTTTATGTATAAACTGAGGTAATAGTTAGTGTCACATAATTATATTCGTATTATATAATTTATTCTATTTTATTTTTATAAAAATAAAATAATTTTTTATCTTTTAAAAAATAATAGACATCTCCCAAATTCAAAATTTAGAAGAAAGAAAAAAGTTTTCAAGGACATCACATGTCTCAATGAACTCCGGGCACAAGAATAAGAAAAAATATGATCAAATTAAAAATACATCTTTATTTATAAATTGAGAAAAAATCTCACATCAATTAAGATGCCTTACTTTAATTCATTCGTGGTGGGTTTGTAGCGAGGGAAATGAAATTTATTTATTTATAAAATTTATCAAAATAAATTATATTTTAATTATTTTAAATTTATTAAAAATTAAGATTATTTTTTTTAGATATGAAAAATTCTAATTTATCAAATTTGGAATTAAAGTTTAGTAATTATTTAGTAACAACTCCTCCAGGAGTGGTCTAATAATGGAGATTGATCCTATAGATTTTAAGATTCTAGGTTTAATTTTTATCCCAGAATTCTCTCTATTGAAACGTTAAAGAAGTCAAGTCAAAGATTTTATCGTATACTTGATATCATCGTATGTAATCTCTATGTACGCACTCTGTAGTTTAGAATGACTGTTAAATGATCCGTAAGATTCCGTCTTCAGAAGATGTACCGATTTCATACTCGACTCGACATTTCGGTGATAATTGAATATAAAAATTTATCTTATATATAAAAAAAAACATATTTAGTAACAAAAATAATTCAAATAAACTCACCATATAATCTTTTAAATATTTTTTATAAAAAAATGCTAATAGTTTGAATTAAAAATTAATATTAAATAATTGTCTAATGAACCGTTAGGATCACACCATCGTACTGGGTTACAAATTGAGATTATGTTTCCTAATTAACCCCATTACCTCAATAAATTAATTATGTGATCACTAGTAAGTAGTTGACTGATTATTATTTCAATTCTTTTAATAAGAAACTGGTACTTTACACGTGTAAAGTATGATCATTAAATAAATAAATATTATTTCAGGAGTTTCAGAAAAAAGATGTTACCGACAACTGACCGTACGCATGTACTTTGTCAGGAGGTTCAAACAACGAATTCTGGAAGATTTGAATACTTCTGGCCACCTTTTTCTTTTGATCAAACAAACAAAACCAGTGCTTTTATTTTTATTTTCATCAAAGAGCTTCGTATGCCTTTGGAACGAGTAACAAAGCAAAAAAATATTGAAAAAAAATAGAATGATTGTATATTTATTAGAGCAAGCCGGTGTATGCATGAATTTTTTTTTTTTATCGTAATTTTAAAATTTTTTATTATATATTTTTTAATTTTTTTGTATTTTTCAATTTTTTAATAATATTTTTATAAGTTAAAATTATAACCCAAAAATTATAAATTAAAATATAAAAATTAAAAAATAGAACAAAAAATTTAAAAATATTAATACATTATAATATGATCCTCCGTACTAATTATTAATATATATCAATAAGAATATTTTCATAACTATCATGGAATATCTTATACGTTAGTTGATGATATAAACACTTTACACAAATATTGTTATAATAGGATGATAGTGATTATAACTTTTTGTAGTGAGTTCAAGTCCTTTTTTTTAAGTTATTTGACTCTTATTATTATAAGATTTGACCAATAATTGTGTGTAATTATGGGTTTGTGTTACCGTATATTTAGTTTTGTAGTACATTTTATTGGGAATTTAAGGTACTGCCGTGAGATTAATGGATGTATATAGAGATACTCAAATAATAAAGATAGATTATAATAAAAATAATTCTGTATAAATGAATTATTTCTTTTTTTAGATTAAACATAAGTATTGAATAATAATTTTCTAGTATAATATTGGTTTTATATAACTTATCAATTTGATAGTTATTTTTTGGATAGACAAATTACTTTATGAAGATGCAATGGTTGGAACCATTATCTCTTTTAGTTGTAATCCTTAACAATCATGGTGTCTTTTTGGTTGCATCTTTTGACAACCAATATATCTCTCTACATGCCACCACTTTGATCATATATATAATAATCTCTTACTTGATTAAAATATTATGATTTAATTCTGATGATTGTATATCTTATGCGTATAACCAATTATCTTTACTATATCATAATTAAACCACAAAAATTATAGTATGCACATTTTACAACCGTAAAATGATGTCATAACCGAAATTAAGAAAATAATATTTACACTTAGTTTTTAAGATAACTTATACACACTAAATCTTTATATTACATAAATTTATCTTGATGTCTTTATATGAACTGTCACATCTAAGATGATTTATTATAACCCTTATTATCCTCATTATAGTGTCCTCTATTTTTTTCCAACTAATATTTATATTGAATCAAATAGAGTTGTATCATTATTTTTTTAGGTGTCTTTGATATTTAACGAATGATACTATTTTGCGTGTTAACTATATATTAGATGATTCTCAAACCTATAGTGGTTATATATTCTCTGAACTTCTCCAAAGACAATCCCTTGGTTATAGGATCAACTGTCATCTCTTTTGAGGGAATATAGTCGACTTTAATTTCACCTCTCTCCATTATATCTAAAATATAGTGATAACTTATATCAATATATTTTTCTTTGGAACTTTTTTCTCCACTTTTAATCAAATAGATGACAGACTTATTATCACAGAATATATCTATAGGTTCATTTGATAAATCTATTTGCAGATTGTCAATGGACCTTTTGATCTATACAATTGTATTAACTACTGTACTACAAGATATATTATCATAACCCGACCTATGGGTCCCACAAGTAACAATCACCACAGACCTCCAGAGTGTACCCAATCACTCAGAATACAACATGTAGGCCTGTAAGGCTATCACAAAACGTGTTTTCAAAACACTTCTAATATCCACCCAACCATACACCCAAACTTCACATCAATAAAGCCAAACCACAAGCACTTCAAATGTACATAAATACATATAAATCCATAAATGAACATACTCAAATGGAATATGTGAGAATTAATCCCAATTCATGATATAATATTTATTACAAATTTGTTTATCAGTTTTCAAATCTCAAGGTAAAAGAAAAAGTGAAAATGACACCAGTGGACTATAGACTTTCTGGGTGAGTCAAAGTAATACCTGAGCCTTCACTTTCAGAGCAATCACCACCCACGCTTATTCTACCGCTTTCCCTGAAACTGAGAGGTAAGAGGGGTGAGTATACGGGAGTATACTTAGTGAGTGAACGAGATAAAATATAATTAAGAACTACGAAATGTATACATGCAATTATCCAAAGAAGGTTTCTCAAAACCATATTATAAAATCATTGGGCTGGCTCATCTCCCAGTAACTACCCTGGCCGTGGGCGTTTCGAGACCGTCAGTGGGTTTTGTATGTAGGAAAATATGCTGTGTTATAAAAATGGATTTAAAATGTATAAATTATAAAATATGCAATTTATCAGAAAAGGGATGCCTAACACTGACGTTTGCCTCGAGCCGTCACAGGGTGACATCCGTAACTAACTTGACGAGACTTATAGGTGGATAAATCCCATCACAACATCACAGCACAACTACAATTATGTAACAGTCCACCTATGCAGTCTCCACTCACCTAAGTGACCTCTCTCCCAAGTCAACCCTAAGCTACCACATAACACTCACCTGGGGGTCTACCTCCAGTGAACACCTTCCCAAGCTATCACCCTGTAACTACAGTAAACCGGCACACATGTCCGTTATCACCAATGCATATAATCAAAAACTTGGTCCTCAGGCCATATCGTCATCATAGTATAAAAGCAGGCCCAATGGCCATCTAGTGATATAATAAACATGCATCTTGTCTCATTGGCCATACCATCAAATACAACACAAATCGAAATATAAAATCATTATCAAATCTATCGTAAAATCATAGGCAACACATATATAGACACATTTGCATTTAAAGAGTAAATACGAAAACATTTATAAATATTTGCATATCATTTCATTTATAAAGTAATCAAATGTTTAAATAAAGAAACGGAATAAAAGGATGTCCACTCACAACGTAGGGAGGGTATACACTCCCTAGTTCCCCTCGTTCCTCGACGAGTCACGCGAATGCCTTGATCTCGAACCATCGCCTAATCATACACATAAAATTACTATCAATTCTTCTTTCCAATATGCATATGAATTCGAATGCATGAAATACGTGCTAACCCCAGATTTCTATCGTCAAAATATTATGCGACATTAACTAAAACTCCCATTACACGTCAAATTATCTAATTAATACTGATATAGACCCATATTGTAGCTAAACTAGCTTATTATGACTAATATGCGTGATTTTGACTTGTGGACCCTATGCCTTCACCGGAACAGTAACCAGAGTTACTGTTCACACATACCCAAAATTTTTAAAATTATATTTCTAGCATCTATGACTTCTACGATTTCTCTATAACATATATTATGCATAAAATCTATGAATTAAGCGATAAATCTAAGAAAAATAATACAAAATCCATACGAACAAAAATACTTAAAACGATGAAATAAATATATGGATGAGTTAGAATCGAAGCTACGAACCTCGTGGTGTGGTTGGTTTGCTCCGATTTCTCCTTGAAATCGAAAACCCCCAAATCTCTCTCAAAACCCTAGCTCCCCCTTTGCGCGAATTCGCATTTTTACCATCAAATTGAAGCTCCCAAAGTGTTAGACACGGGGAATGTAATTCGTCTGCGAAGAGCGATCGAGATTTTGATAAAAATCCGGGTGAGAGCTAAGTGAGTAAAGGAGAGAACATGAGAGGAGGGAAGAAAAATAGAAAAGAGAAGAAAAAGGAGAGAAAAACAAAAAATTTCGGCCCCTATACCCTTATTTATAGAAAAATGGTGAAATTACCATTTTGCCTTTAAGTTTTCTTAAGGAGGAAGCTTCTAGAAGAGGGTAAAATCGTCAATTCGTGCTGATTCGATTGAACAAATCGAAGATTCATTCGATCGAACCACCCCCTTCGGTCGAACGAATTCCTTAGCGTCTACAGAAGCCAGAGAGCTCACAAATTACCGATCGAAGAAAACTATGTTCGGTCGAACGAACCAACTCTTCGATCGAACGAACTTCCCATTTGATCGATCGAAGCCCAATTCGATCGAACGAATCCCCCTATTTGTTCGAACGAATCTAAAGTCAAAATTTCTCAGAGAGTCCTCAAAGTTTCGATCAAACGAACCAACCATTTCGATCGATCGAACCCGCCCAAATTTGAATTCTCACTTGAATATTTCCCACATGAGCCTAGAATTACACCCATAAGTACATGAGACATAAAATGAATGCAGATGTATGAACTGGAGAAGTAGAAAATGACTAATATACCCTCGGGGTAAGACACGGGATATTACATAGTGTTTCAATCATTTTCGATTAATGTGGAGTATTCTTTCATTTTTTGGCTTTAATTTTGACAACACCACAAGAAAACAACTTCTCTATCATAAATAAGCTGACCTATTTTACGCTTAATTTTCTTGAAAATAATTTCAGTTGTGAGTTGTAGAGCAACACCTGTTCTCCCGACTCAAATGGATGATCTATAAATTTTTGGCCATGCCATTATCTCTTTCCTCACTTGTAAATTTTGGCACTTTGATCTAGAGGGTCATCATCTTTATGACTTCCAACCAAGATGTACTTAGGCGAATTATTCCAATCACTATCACACATTTCTTCAAGTTTCTTCTCGTTATTCATGTCCTCTATGTGATCTTCAAAATAACCCTCCTTGAGTATCCCATCGGTACTAATATTATTCATAACATTGACCATGAAATACTCTTATGACTCATTAGGGACTTCTATGGCCTTGAAGACATTGAACGCTACTTCTTGATCTTTTACTCTCATGGTAAACTCTCCTTTTTGCACATTAATGGTCATTCCAGCCGTGGCCAAAAATAATCTTCCCAAAATAATTATGACCCTACTATCCTCTTCCATATCAAGAACAATAAAATCTACTGGAAAAAAGAATTTACCAATCTTCACTAATATGTCTTCAATTACGCCTAGTGGATATTTGATTGATCTATCTGCCAATTAGAGGGAAACTGTCATCGGCTTTAGCTCTCCAATTCTAAGTTTCCTAAAAAGAGACATAGACATTAGATTAATATTTGCTCCTAAATCACATAAATATTTAGTAATGCCTACTTGATCAATTGAATAAGAAATAGTAAAACTTTCTGGATCTTTTAGCTTCAGAGGTAATTTGTTTTGTAATATTGCACTACACTCCTCTGTCAAGGCAATGACTGTATATTCTTGAAGTTTCTTCTTATTAGACAGAATTTCTTTGAGAAATTTGACATAAGAGGGCATCTAAGCTATTGCTTCTGCGAAAGGGATATTTATTTGAAGCTTTCTGAATATCTCCAAGAATCTTTCAAAATTCTTTCCATCACCTTTTTCTTTCAACCTTTGGGAAAATGGGATTGATGACACATATGGCCTCACATTATCCTCATATGATTGATTCACTGTCTCTTTTTCTTGTGTCTCATCTTGTGATTGCTCGGAGTTGCTTGGAGGTCGTTTCTCTTGCTCTTTCTTACTTGGCATTAATGGCTCTTTTAGAATTTTTTCACTTCTTAGCATTACTGCCATTACCTCTTCCCTAGGACTAACTTCAGTGTTGCTTGATAATTTTTTAGGATCTCTTTCAGCAACCACTTTGGCCAATTGTCCTACTTGTACTTCTAAATTATGGATGCTTGCTTGATGGTACTGTACCACGTGGTTGATCTTGGCATTTAACTTTTTCATTGTTGTATTCTGGCTTGAGATATATTATCGTAACATGTCTTCAAGAGGAGTTTTCTTTTTTGGAGCTGGCATTGGATGAGTGGGTTGCTAATGGATATGGCATTCTCTGCTGTTGGAATCCTGGTGGTCCAGATGGTCGTGGTGTGTTTTGATCTCTCTATGAAAAATTAGAATGATTCCTCCACCTAGGATTGTATGTATTCGAGTATGGTTCATTCTTCAGTGGTCTTAATCCATATGGTCCCATATAATTTAACTCCTCGAATGTTAGTGTTGAAGTTTCATGAAATTGGCATTAATTGGCAGTATGTCCAATTATCCCACAGTTGGCACATTGATTTCTGTTTGATCGCTGTTGACTTAATAAAAGTTTGACTTGTTTTATAAGATCTGTCACTTGTATTGCCATGTCTGTTTGGGCTGAAACTTTATAAACACCCATTCTTCGTCCTCTCACAACCTTTTATTGGAAATTGACAGTTAACATCTCATAAATATCCTGAACTTCTTCAGTTGTATCAACCAATATTTGACAAGATGTTGTTAGGCCATCATAAAAAAATTATACTTATAATGACAAAGAGAATTGATGATGTGGAAACTGGATGAGTAATAAGTTGAAACGAACCCAGGCTTCATGGAAGGGTTCGCCTTTCATTT
The DNA here is from genome assembly GCA_035590515.1 of Trichilia minutiflora. Taxonomy (NCBI): domain Eukaryota; kingdom Viridiplantae; phylum Streptophyta; class Magnoliopsida; order Sapindales; family Meliaceae; genus Trichilia; species Trichilia minutiflora. The sequence goes on from JAVXUL010107389.1 coordinate 15,166, forward strand.
GTTAGAAAGAGCAGACTTTGTGTTGTAATTCCACCGTCTTTTGAGGCAAGTAGAATTTAGTCATGAATTTATTGTAGACCTTTTTCCAATTGTCCCAAGATCCCTCTGGTAAGTTTATCAACCAAGATTTCGCTCTATCCTTCAAAGTGTATGAAAAACATCTCAGTCGCAAATCATCTTCGTCTATGCCATTTAATGGGAATATCTGGATGTGCTATAGAATTCTCTGATGAATGTCAACAGGTCTTCAGTTGTAACGTCTGGTCCAAGTCTGTCAATAATATTATCCTCTTTGACCCAACCCTTGGGGCATCACGATTTTGTTCTTGGAATGGGTTATTGAGGACTTCTCAAGAGGTCACCCATCCTAGTACTGCTCTCCTTCAAGCACGCTTAACTGCGTAGTTCTTGGAGTTAAACCACCACCCATCCCAAAAGGCCTTGTTGATAACTTGATTCCAACTCTACATATATAGCACAGTAACTTTCTCTTTCATTCTGATGAAGGATTTGGTTCATCCCTGCCATCCTAGAAGCCTGCCAGAAGCTACTCCTTGCTCAGGCTCCCTTACCCTGACACCACTTCCTGCCCTCATCGGACTGGAATGTTACAGGCCTACCAGCTTCCACCTAGTTCTTTCCCAAACCACCACTATCGTACTAGAGGAAAGTTGGCTTTGATACCAATTGTAACACCTGGTCCAAGTCTGTCAATAATATTATCCGCTTTGGCCCAACCCTTAGGGCCTCACAGTTTTATTCTTGGTAATGGGTTATCTTGAGAACTTCCTAAGAGATCACCCATATTGGTACTACTCCCCTCCAAGCACGCTTAACTGCGTAGTTCTTAGAGTTAAACCACCACCCATCCCAAAAGGCCTTGTTGACAACTTGGTTTCAACTCTCTATATATAGTCCAGTAACTTTCTCTCCTATTCTGATATAGGATTTGACTCATCCCTGTCGTACTAGAAGCCTGTCGAAGTCATTCCTTGCTCAGGCTCTCACGGCCCCGACGTCACTTTTCACCCTCATCAGATCGGGATGTTACATAAAAGGTTTATAAAAGATAAATATAATATTTTTGATATATTGATATATGGTTTATTTGTGATGGAATTGATTTGTTAATGTTTTAGAAGTGCTTGAATTGATTTTGATTAAGAAGTAGTTCGAGAGTTTGGGTAAAAAAATATTGGAAGTATTTTTGTTTGGTTTAAAATTTTTAGCCTTATAGGTTCTTAATAAGCGTTATTGAGCCTAAGACATACTTATTAGGGATCTATGGCGGTTGTTATGTATGAGACCCATGGGTTAGGGCATGACAACTTAAGTGGTATCAAAGCTAAAGGTTTTGGAATGATTTTGTTGACGACTGAACATTATTAGAAATTGTTTTAATTTACTTTTGAATGATTTTGAAAAGCATTCCAATATATTTAGTGGGTCGAGTCATAGATCATGCATCACCACCCTATTAGTGTAAATAAATGTGAGTACAAAATTTGAATATTGTGTTTCTTTGTGTAACGTGAGATGTCAGCGAGATCTAGTAAAGGAAGGAGTAGGTCCCAAAAAGAAAGAGTTCCTGAGGAAGAAGGACAACATGAATCATCCTTTACGCCTCAGTCTGAACCTGAGCAAGCTAATATACCACCTCCTCCTTAATATCCACCTCTAGGGTTAGGAATGTCACCTTCCATGATGGCAGAAGCATGGGCAGCATAAATGGCATATTGGAATGCCCAAACTTAGGGTTAGGATGAACCGACGCCATATTCGTACCCATGTCTATACCCTAGTAGCTTGCACAGCAACCGTCTAGAGTGCAAGCAATGATGCCAGCTAGCCAAGAATTTAGAGTATATAGCTCTTCTATGATACGACAGGGTACTCAAAGAACTCGAGGTCAGAGTCAGAGGCAAGCAAGGGTGTTCGCTATGAATCATGAATAGGCTCAGGTTAATCCTGATGTAGAAGTAGGTAATCCAGCTACATAGACTTTTGGTTGTGAGAATTCATTAGTTCTTTGATGCTCTAGTCGTATCATTCATATGACTAAATTTCGAGGACAAAATTTTTATAAGAAGGGTAGATTGTAAGACCTTGTATTTTTGTATAAGGATATTTTCGTCTTTCTATAAATATATGCCTGGGTTCTGTATAGATTGATAGTATTTTGAGGGTTCGTATGAGATTTTAGAAGAGTTAGAAAGATTAAGAAATGAGTATGAATGTCAAAAACTGAACGAAAACTTAATCGCAAGAGAAAGTTTAAAATGGGAAGTATTTGATCGAACGAATGCTTGGATTCGTTCGAACGAATGGGTTCAGTTGAACGAAAGCTTGGTTCGTTCGAGCGAACCGAAGGCACTAAATTTTTACAGGGAGCTCGATAATTTATAGTCGAATAACTCAGTGATTCATTTGAACGAAACATCATTCGATTAAACGAATGAGTAGATCGTTCGAACGAATGTTTGGGCCAAAATTTTGCAAGGGCTCGTAAAATCCGATTGAATGAAGGGTTTGATTCATTTAAACGAACCTCTCTTCGATCGAATGAACTGATCGATTCGTTCGATCAAATCATATAAAAAGACCGATTTACCCCTTCTGGAAGCTACTTTTCTTATATAATCAAGGGCAAAATAATAATTTTGCACCCACTTTTATAAAAAGAGTTGAGCCCCTTTCTTTTTCCCCGTTTTTCTTCTTCTTTCCCTTCTCCTCCCCTCTCTCGTTCGTTCTCTGCTCCTTTCACACACAAACTTCATTTTTCATCTTTTCTTTAATTTCTTTTCACTCTCGTGCCACACTCTACATCCTGAATGTGTTGGTAGCTTCCATTTATCGCAAGGAGTGCAAAAATTATAAGAGAAAGAAGCTAGGGTTTTGGGTTCATTTGGGGTTTTTCAATTTTTAGGCTAAATCGAAGGAAATCGATGATACCATAAGGTTCGTATTGTCGTTTCTAATCTATCTATAGCTTTTGTTTTGTATTTTGGCCAACTTTTAAAAAATGGGTTTTTATTGTGCTTCGTATTAGGTTTTCTTATTTTAGAAAATTGAGATTTTCTAGTGCTCGTTGGAATGTAAAAATATTGTGTAACTCATTAGGAAGCTAGAATATGAATTCGAGAATAATATGGATGATGGTGAACAGTACCTAAATTATTGTTTCAATAAGGACGTGGGGTCTATATATGAGAATCACAAAATCTAGTCGAAATGCGTTAGTTTAATTCGAATGTGGGTTATTGGTAGTAACGATTCGGTAATCGGTTGCATAACACGAGAGTTTTATCCGATTTTGTGTATAAACTAATTTAGGGTATCTGAGATAATTACATTCTACGCATGCGAGTCGTGTTAGTAATTTAGAAATTAATATTGATGGGGTTTGGGTATATGTATATAGGAGTCGATCATAAAGATCAGAAACACAACCTGAGCGAGAAAATTTAAGGAGTGCGTACCCTCCCTAACCAGTGAGTGGATTCTTTTATGTCTTTATTGCTTTCAAATAATTTGTAATGCTTATATATATATATATATATATATATATATATATATATATATAATATTTTGAAAAT
>JAVXUL010107415.1:0-18759 GCA_035590515.1 Trichilia minutiflora
ATTTTTCTCACCTGCAAAAACGTATACCCTTTCCAAAGAACAAGTGACTTTGTATATGTTCGTTTATCAATTAAATTCAACAAATTAAACGTATGCACATATTTTTCTTAATTTCAACAAATAGCATAATCTCAACATATTTATTTTAGCATTATCAAAAACATATAAATTAGCCATTTTAATCATCACAAAAAAAGTGTTCTAAGTGATCATCAAAAATACATCAAGGATATCAGAATAACCTATGTTCTTGATTCTCCAGTGTCTACTGTCACACCCTAACCCGTGAGTCCCACATATGATAATCGTTATAGACCTTCAGGGTGTACTCAATCACACAGAATACAACCTGTAGTCTTGTAAGGCATTCATAAAAACCTATTTTTTTTAAACATTTCACACAGCACTTCCAAATAATCCACCCATACACCCAAACTCCGATTCAATATAGCAAAACCATAATCACTTCAAATATGCTTGTGCACATCAGTCAATAAAAATACTCATCTAAATAAAATCTGTAGGGATCAATCTATCCCATATATAAATCAAACATTTATTGCAAATCTGTTTGTCATTAATAAAATTCTCATAAATAAAAGAAAAACACAAATGACCACCAGTGGACTAAGGACTCTACAGGGTGAGTTGTCATGGCTATACATGAGCCCTCAAATCCTGGAGCAATCACCACCACCACCAAAGCTCAACCTATCACTTGCCCTGAAACTGGAAGGTGAGGGGGGGTGAGTATACGGAAGTATACTCCGTGAGTGAACGAGATAAAAATATAACTATATATGTATATATGTATATATCCACACACGGAACAACAGATAAGTCAAAATTCTCAGAATTTAAAACATTTAAATCAGAAGAAAACTCTTTTGCTTTGAAGATCTCAAATCATAGTACGAAAATTATTGGGCTAGCTCCCATTCTCGACGACTACCCTGGCCCTAAATATCCCGAGACCGTCAGTGCGTTTATATGCAACTAAAAACATGCTATTATAAAAATATGTTTTTAAATGCATAAAAGAAAGAAATACACAGTTTTAACTAAACGAACAAGCCCACCACTGACGTTCACCTCGGATTAGCCACGTGGTGACATCGTGCTAATCCGACTGAGACTCACAGGTGGTCAAATCTCTCACTCATAACAATAATCATAAACACTGTATAACTCCCTCACCTATGAAGTTCCACACTCACCTAGGCGACCTCTATCCACTCAGGCTATCCCTAGGCTACACCAGTAACTACTGTGAACAACAGGCCCTCATGGCTAACATCACCATATATACAAGTAAACCAGGCTAACATGGCCATCATCACAAAATGTCTAGGCCCATTATGACCGTCAATCATAATAAATATTACAATCCGATCCAAAAGCCATATCATCAACATATATCAAATAAAAACTGGCTCGATGGCCATAAATCATATACAACATAAAACATGGCTCAAAGGTTGTATCAATATCATCAAACATAGCATATTTATTAAGGGCTCATAAGCCACAAAATCTATATATCTCAGATATGTAATTAACCAATTAAATCATTTGGCTCTCCGACCAAAAATAAATAAACATGCTCATTACTCTTGAAAACATATATACATACATAAGGATATCAAAATCATTTAAAAACAGAAAAGATATAAAAATGTCCACTCACTGCGTAGGGAGGGTATACACTCCCTAGTTTCTCTCGTTCCTCGGTGAGTCACGCGAATACCTTGATCGCGAACCGTCGCCTAACCACAAGTATACAATGAATATCAATATGTGTTCTAAAATATAAATGGGACTCAAATACGTGCAATGCAAGCTAATCTCGGGTTTTTAATATCTGACCACTATACGTAACCTTTTAAAATCTTTGTTAAACATCTAATTATCCAATTAATATTGACACGAACCCACATTGTAACTAAACTGACGTATTTTGATTAATTATCGAGATTCTAATTAGTGGATCTCACATACTCGTCAGAACAGTAATCAGAGTTACTATTCATACTTACTCAAAAATTTTAAAATCATAAATCTAGCTTCCTATGACTTCTACGACTTTACCACAACTCATATTACACACCAAAATTATGATACAAGCAATAAATTTAAGAAAATCTATATGAAAACTCATACGAATCAAAGTTACTAAAATGCACAAAAGTATATAGAGAGGAGTTAGAATCGAAACTACGAACCTCGTGGTGAAGTCGGTTTGTTCTAATTTGGCCTAAAAATGGGAAACCCCTAAATTTCCTCCAAAAACCCTAACTCTCCTTTTTGATTCTAGTGCCTTTATCTCCAAATCAAAGCTGCAGGGAAGCTAGACACGCCAGATGCGGATGACAGGCAGTAAGAAATCAAAGTTTGGAGTGAGAATGGCAAAGTGTAGTGAGGGAGAGAGAGAACGTGAATGAAAGGGAAGAAGAGAGGAAGAGAGAAAGATCTTGCCAAAATAGGGCTAAGGGCCCTTTTTATAAACCTGGAGGAAAAATTACCATTTTGCCCCTAAATTCTCTTAAGAAGAAACTTCTAAAAGTGGGTAAATTTGACATTTCATACTCGTTCGATCGAACGAACAAGGATTCATTAGAACAAATGGTGCCTTCAATCAAATGAATCACGGGATTCGTTCAAACGAATTATGATTTGGTTGAACGAATCTAGCACTTTCAAAGTCAGAGAGCTTCCTAATTTTTCGTTCGAATGAAATGATCAATTCGATCGAACGAATTTGACACCAAATTTTTCCAGGGAGTTCCTCAATTTTTCGTTCAAACGTTCTGAGATTCATTCAAACGAATTACCCAATTCGATCAAACGAATTTTCTATCCGTTCGAACGAATAATATACTTTCTCCTTAGTCCTTCTTTTAACTGAAAAATATCATTGGGGTCCCACTCAAAATAAAACTAACATTTAATTTTACTAAAGTTCTTGCGTTTTCACTCTCAAAACTTCATCATAACCAATTCAACTCCCTAAATGAATATAGAATCACATCCACACGCACACGAGATACAGAATGAATGCAAACTTTTGTACATAATTAGTATAAAATGATAGATATACCCTTGAAATCTAAGCACGGGGTTGACATCTACAACCATACCTGATGGTGCATCGGAGGAGAATAAATAAGCCATTAAAAAATAGAAAGAGGATGATGAAATCGAGAGATATTATATGTTAGCTGGAATGTCCAAAGAATTACAGTATTAACATGAAAAGATGGATGCTAGATCTTGATAGCTTTAATGTATTTTTGATGATTAAATGGCATGATTAAATGGATAATTTCTATTATTTTTGATAATGCCAAAATAAATAACAAGTAACAAAATTCATATATGTGAAAATTAGAGTGCTTTTATTTGATAAATCGAGTATATATAAATCACTTGTTCTTTGAAAAGTGTACGTTTTTGCAGATGAGAAAAATGTGAAGAAAGCGTCAAGAAAAGCTCACCAAGGCTTAAACGTCTTGATACGTTGCTTAAACATATCGACACGTTTAAGCTACAGTGTCAAAATTGAGCCCGAGTTCCGAAATCTTTCATTAAACATATCGACACCTTTGTCAGGCACTCAAACATTTCGAAACCTCGCCTTAAACATATCGATACCCTGGAAGATAAAGCCAAATATATCGATACCCTGGAAAGGATGATCAAACGTATCGATACCTCAAATATATGCTCAAGCACCCTCTTCACAACATGTCGATACCCTGGGATTTTCATCAAACGTATCGATACCTCAAAGACATGCTCAAGCACCCTCTTCACAATATGTCAATACCTTGGGATTTTTATTAAACGTATCGATACCTCAAAGACATGCTTAAGCACCCTCTTCACAACATGTCGATACCCTGAGATTTTTATCAAACGTATCGACACCCTCATGATGGACATCATCTCCTTCATGTCAAAAGGTTTCGATACAAAATTAGAAGTATCGATACCCTCAGGCCAAAATTTCTTAAACGTATCGATACCTTGTGCCATCGTATCGATACCTTCGTAGAAATCAAGTCATAACGGCTAGTTTCAGAAACATTTGATACCACCATTAATGAAGAAAAATATGGCCGTTGGGGAGAATTCATTGTAGATATATATACAACCATTTTTGAAGACAAAAAAGGTTGTTGAAGAGCAAAAAGAATATTCTGATTAAGCTTGATACATTCTTTTGCAATTATTGTTTTTTGTTCTCTCTGTATTTATTATTTGTTATCAATTCTAGTAAGAGAAAGTGAGCGTTTTTTGATTATCCACTCTTTCAGAGAGTTTTTTTTTAAAATTAAATTCTTGGTGAATTAATTTGGATTTCTCTTCACCCGTTTGTCAAGAAATATTATCTTTGGGTTACACTTCACCCGATAAAAGAAAGTTGTACTTTACGGTTGCCCTTCACCCATTTAAAGAAGGAGTTGTATTGGGTTTCTCTTAACCCGTAAAATCAAGAAGTTAGTGATCCTCGGTGTGAGTGGATTCAACTGAGAAGAGTGGACGTAGACGCATTGTTGAACCACTATAAAAATCTCTTGTGTTCATTTAATATTACGCATATAATATTGTCTGCATTCACTTCATTAAGCCTATTATTTTTATTCAAGTCAAAATTTTAAAATTATACAATTCACCCCCCTTATTGGTCTTTGCCAACTGGGACTTCAGATCTATCTTGCTCCACTTATAAGAGTTGTTTGGGAGCAATACCAGAGTTGTCAGGTATCAAACGATTAAAAAGTTGTTTGATTGTAAGATCCAGCCTGACGAATCTGTATCTGATCATGTTTTAAAGATGATTGGATGGATGGAACATCTTGATGATTTGGCGTTCTGCATAGAGTATGAGCTCTGAGTAGATCTTGTCCTCCAATCTTTCACACCTACCTTCAATGATTTCATCAATAATTCTCACATAAATAAAATTGATGCAACCCTGGCTGAGTTGCATAGTATGTTAAAAATAGCTGATGGTCAGATCTTATCAGATAAGAAATCTGACAAAGCTGTAATGATGATTAGTGATTCTTCTAACTCTAAAAAGAGTAAAGTTAAAAAGTTTAACAAGAAAAAGAAGAAATCACAGAAACCAAAAGGTGGGATACAGAAGAACAAAGAAAAAGAGTCAGAAAAGATGCCTAAAGGTACCTGCTTCCATTGTAGAATAGACGGCACTGGAAGAGAAATTACAAGCAGTATCTTGTAATAAAGGCTAACAAGAAGCAAGCTGTTGCTTCAGGCTCTACAGGTATATTTGTTATTAAAATTAATTTATTAGAAAAAATAGTTTTTTATGGGTATTAGATATTGGATATGCATCTCATATTTGTAATCACTTGCAGGTTTTGACAAATTTTAAATAGCTGCAGAAGGATAAGGTTCAGATGCATATCGACAATGGACCAAGAGTCACTGTATTAGCTGTAGGCATTGTACACCTTAGGTTACCTAATGGACATATATCAGATTTGTATGACTGTTATTATGTACCTACTATTGTAAAGAATATAGTTTCTGCATCAAAATTTGATGAGATCAATTTTGAACTATGTTTTAAGAACAATTGTTATAAATTATTACTAAATAGTATACTATTTGGTAATGGTACATTGTGTAATAGTTTGTATATTCTTGATATATCCAGTATTATTTTGTATGTTGAACATACCAATTAGAGAAAAAGAGATACTATAAACATGACTTATTTATGGTATTATCGACTATGTCATATTAGTGAGAAAAGTTACACACGTTAATTCAAGAGAGTTACTTAGATACAAATGATTACGAATTATTTCAAACTTGTGAATCTTATATCATGGGTAAAATGACTAAATCACCATTTGTTGAACATGGTGATAGAGTATCAGATGTTATATTTTTGGTTCATACAGATGTATGTGGGCCAGATGTTATATCTTTAGTTCATACAGATGTATGAGGGGTCAATATCGACACATGTTCGAAGTGGTTATTCCTATTTCATTACATTCACTAATGATTTTTCTAGGTTTAGATATGTGTTATTGATGAAACACAAATCTGAAGCCTTTGAGAAATTCATAGAATATAAGAATGAAGTGAAAAACCATCTGGGAAAAGTATTAAACTATACAATCAGATTGTGGAGGAGAATACTTAAGTCATGAATTTTTAGATTATCTCAAAGCTCAGGGAATTATTTCTCAATGGACTCCTCCTCCAACTACACCTCACTTGAATGGTGTATCTGAAAGGAGAAATCATACTTTATTAGATATGGTACGTTCCATAATGAGCAATGCCAGTCTTCTAGTATTTCTTTGGGGATTTGCTCTTGAAACTGTAAACTATATTTTGAACCAGTTCTTACAAAATCAGTGTCTAAAATTTCATACGAGATATGGAAAGGAAAAAAGCCTAACTTTAAGTATGTTAAAGTTTAGGGCTGTTCAGCCTATGTAAAAAGGCTTAATCCAGATAAACTTGAAGCTAGAAATGCTAGATGTAATTTTATGGGGTATTCGACAAAGTCTATTGGATACTAGTTCTATTATGTTGAAGAACAAATTATGTTTGTTTCTAAGCATACTATTTTCTTAGAGAAAGAGTTTCTCGAAGACAGAAATGATAATAACAGAATAGAACTTGAAAAAATTTTTGGAATTTCTCAGTCACAGACTAACACTCTAACTTTAAAGGAGTCTATTCAAAAACCTATAAACACTGAGATTCATAGGTCAACTAGGATATCTAGACCACCTAATAGATATATTGAATATCATCAGGAAGGTGGATATGAGATTTTTCTTACTGCTGATAAGGATCCTATGACCTACAATGAGGCGATAACCAGTATCGACTCAGAGAAATGGCTTAAAGCTATGAAATCTGAGAGGGACTCCATATACTCCAAACAAGTATGGACTTTGGTTGATCCACTTAAAGGTATTATACCTATTGGATGTAAATGGACTTTTAAGAGAAAGACTGAAGCTACTGAAGAAGTAGAGCCTTATAAAGCAAGGCTGGTAGCAAAAGATTTTCATCAAAGACAAGGAATTGACTTTGATGAGATATTTTCACCAGTAGCCATGCTTAAATCTATTCAAATTTTACTTGCTATAGTTGCGTGCTATAATTATGAGATATGACAAATGGATGTTAAAACTACCTTTCTTAATGGTTATTTAGAAGAGGATGTGTATATGACATAGCCTGAGGGCTTTATATCTACTAAAAGTGCCACCAAAGTATGCAAGTTACAGAAGTCCATTTATGGACTTAAGCAAGCCTCTCATTCATGGAACATACATTTTGATGAGATAATCAAAGAGTTTGATTTCATCAAAAACCTTGATGATCTATGTGTTTACAAGAAGGTTAGTGGTAGTAAAGTTATATTCCTAGTTTTGTATGTTGATGACATACTACTCATTAGGAATGGTGTAGGAATGTTATAATCATTCAAGATTTGGCTGTCATTTAATTTCTTTATAAAAGACTTGGCAAAGCATCCTATATATTGGGCATAAAGATCTATTGAGATAAATCAAACAATATGATAGGATTATCTTAGTTTACGTACATAGATAAGGTGATAAAAAGGTTTAGTATGAAAAACTGATATATCATGGAGTGACTTTTTGTAAGGAAATATCTCCTAAAACACAATCAGAGAGAGAATACATGAGTAGGATATCATATACTTCGGTAATTGGTTTTATCATGTATGCTATACTATGTATGAGACCAGATGTGACCTATACTCTAAATATTACGAGCAGGTATTAGGCTGATCTAGGTAAAGGTTATTGGAAAACTGTAAAAACAATTCTGAAGTACTTAAGAAGAACTAAAGACTTGTTTTTAGTACATAGAAGACATGAATTGATATTTGAAGGTTACACTGACTCAAGTTTCTAGTCAGATAAAGATGATAGCAAATCTACCTTATGTATATATTCATATTAAATGGTGGAGCAGTAAGTTGGAAGAGTTTCAAACAGGAAGTTACTGCAGATTCCACCACAGAAATGAAATATGTAGCAGCTTTAGAAGCTGCAAAGGAGGCTGTTTGGATGAAAAAGTTCATTGCTAAACTTAGTGTGATTCCTACCATTGTAGATCCAATTCCATTGTATTGTGATAACAATGGGGTTATAGCACAAGCCAAGAAATTTAGGTCTCATCAAAATTCCAAACACATATTGCGGAGATTTTACATTATTTAGGAGATTATAGCTCAAGGTGATATCCGTATTGAGAGAGTGCCTTTTGATCAGAACATCGCAGATCCATTCATCAAAGTCTTATTTTAGAAGATGCACAAAGAATATTTTAGGAAAATGGGTCTTTGTCATAGATGTGATTGGCTTTGAGTGCAAGTGGGAGATTGAAAGAGTTGTATGTCCTAAAAGTCAATTATGATGTGATTTATGATTATAAATTATGTAAAAACTCATATAAATCTTATGATTAATAAAATGAGCATTTTATTTTAGATTCTCTTTTATCATTTATTATGTTTGATTTATATATAATGATAAAGCCATGGAATGTATGTAATATATATTGTTATGATGAGTTCGTATTTATAAGACTATATATTTATAGTATCATTCCTAAATGTTTCTAGTCATAAGACTATAAAATGAGGCTTTTATAGTATCGAAAAGACTAGTATACGCTATCCTTGCTTTATGCGATAGAGGATAATCGATCTCATAGGTTACTTGTATGGAGATACTAAAAGAAGTGTATAGGTGCTCATTAAGGTATGTGAATGTTCGAGAAAGGATCTGTCAGCCTTAGTGTTTGAGGCAGAATGCTCTATATAAATAATTTAGATTTGACTCTTGAAATTCTAGATCAGGGTTGTGATTGAGAAGTATGTTCTCAATGAAAATACACAATAGAGTTATTACATGTTATTTATTATACATAGAATTGGATTTAAAGCAATTTGACGATAATATCATATCCTGGATTCAATCAAAGTATTGTGTGACGAAAGGATTGAATTACACAATAACTGATGATGGAAGAGTTCATTGGTTGAAGCTTTGTACTTCATTGTAATCCGGGGGCCATATTGCATGGCTAGGTGTCAATATTGGTCTGTAGACATTTAATTAATCTTGTTGAAGATTAATTAAATTAATAAGAATTAAAGAGTTTAATTCGGATTATAAAAGGAATTAAAGAGTTTGATTCTAGGTAAATTGTCTACTACCAGCTTTATTCTGAACCTATTGAGTCTTATATTAAATTGGCTTAAATTTTTCCTAAATGAATTATGCCACACTTATATATATTAAGTTAAAGCAATATGATTAGTTAATAAAAGCTTGGTATAGGTATAAGTGTTATATATTGAATTTTTCATCCTAGCAAATGAGAATTTGACAAGTGGCATAATCTTGGTCTTTACTTTATTTGACAAATGTAGAGTGGAGATGTATGAGATGTGGCTCCATTATGACCACATGTTTGGCAAGTTGTATTCCATTCATTTAATTTAATTAAATGTTAATTAAATTAAATAAATATAAAAGGTAATGATGTATTATTTTTATTATGCTTATAAATGAAAAAAAGAAGAATTTTTGGGTTTCTTTCTCTCTTTCCAGTAGGCTTCATCCTTGCACATGGTGATTGAATTTTCATCATTCTAATCAATTGCAAATTGAGTTTAGATCCTTGTGAAGTGATCTTGGTTTTGGTGTGATCATTTTCTTACTTTGTAAAGTGTTTTTAAAGCTTGGAAACCATAGGTTTTTACTTGAAAAACCTAAATCAATCAAGATTTATGATTGAAAGTTTGTGAAGGCCAAAGAGGGAAAAGGTAGCCAAGAGCATTACTCATTAAAGGAGGAGCTAATTTGATTCTCTAAAGCTTCCAATACCAGCCAAGGGTAGCAAACAATAAAGGTATACACTTAAAGCTTTTAATGACCATTATATATTTATTACCAAGATCTATTGCATGTAAAACTTATTTGGAAGTTTTAGCACACAAAGCATGCTAAAATTTTTCAGTAACACATATGTGTTTATATATATCTCATTATCAAAATCCATATCAAAATAAGATAAATATGATTTAATGAAATCAATTCAAGTTAATCTCCTGTCTCAATCATATAAACATACAATATATATCACAAAATATAATAAAATCATCATAATATTTATCATAAACAAGTGAGACCTTCTTCTGATCGGGTATTATAACATTCAGATCCTATAATTAATTTCACTGTCTTAGTACATAAAATAAGTAAGTTTTTATAACATTTTAATTAAAATAGTAGAAAGCATAAAAGTTCTACTCATAATTATGCGATGGGAAACTACTTTTTCAATGGCCTACTCATAATTAGGATTCTCGAACTACATCGTCCATGCCTATAACGAATATATATGTAAAATTAACAATAATTTCTTATAAATATTACATATTATATGTGAAATATGCATGTGAGTGCCTCGTTTGATATATAACTAGAAATTATCATTCTATTGGTTTTACATCCAATTTCTTTATAAACTCATAACTGATTTTTTTATTCTACTCAATTATCCTAGTTCTATTCTATTTCATCGAAATTATATTAAATCATGGATTGTATAGTAAAGTTTATTCTTATAGTAATCAAATTTACTATTCTTTACACCTAACTTTCTAATTTTGCAATTCCAACAATCTAAATGTGTATATACAAGCTTTACTTTCTAAATAATACTGTGGAACTCAAATATTTATGAATAGAAATAAGTCTAACAAAGGAATAAGGAATCCTAACATTTCAATCCTTTAATTAATCTTGAAATTGAGGCTATAGATTGTTCATCAACTTACCAAAAGAGGTAAATTCAACTCTAGGAAGTTTTGGTAACTTTAAAGTAATGAAACCCCGAAATCATGAAAAATAATCGAACACTTATCTCTCGTTCTCCTAGTCAATTCCTCGATCAAATTGACAAAATAATGCTTGTAGATTGTAGGGGGTGTTTAGTATTGGTATTTTATAGGAAGAAATGGGGATTTATTCAGTAGGAGTTTGAATAAATTAGAGGACAAAAGATTTAAAAATATACTAAGATGAGAAAGAGACGAAGGTCAAGTAAAATAAGGGATTCGACTCCCATTCTTTTTATAAAAGTGTATATAAATTGAGAAATGACAAGTTAAACCTTGAAATTAGAAAAAGAAAGGATAAGAAAGCATGAAAGATAGTCAAAATAGTCTTTTCCTGCTTCTGAAATTATTCTTGGTATGATTTTTTATCAAAAAATATTGATACGTCTTGAAAATAAGTAAAGATATCGATACCTTTGACTTAGGTATCAATATGTGTGATAAATGTATTGATACCCTGCTCAAAATAGTAAAAATTTGGTCTCGAGTTTTGATACCTTTGTGAAAGGTATCGAAATAATAAATATTATTAAAGTCCCTCGACAAAATCAGTTCTTTGAAAAATATTACTCAGGTCTCTCACTTTTAACACTCTGTTCTCTTTCATCAAGAGTCCGAATTCACTTACATTTCTTTTTATCCACTCCTCTTTCTTCCCTCTCTCATTTTAAACAAACTTTGTATCAAAACTTTATCCTGATCACCAGGAATTTAGCTCAGAAATTTGGATGTTCACCTAGAAATTCTTCTGAAATTTGATAGTGACTTGATTTATTTTTTACTTCGATTCTGTCTCATTGGATCTCGTATTTTACTCAAATTTGATTCTATGAAATTCGTATTCTGTCTTCTTTTATAGGAAATAAACAGCTTATCATCAAAAATTTTCAATCATCAAGAATTTACATTTGAAGTTTGGTTGCATAATGAAGATATAGTATAATTTTTGTAAAACTCAACCAAATTCATCAAAAATACTATTACACACTTATGAAACATTAATATGGGCTTATTCAACTAATATTAACTTCTGAACGTCCACTTTAAAAAATGATATGTCACACCCCAACCCGTGGGTTCTGCCTGTGACAACCGTCACAGACCTCCAAGGTGTACTCAATCATACTTAATACAACCTGTAGGCCTGTAAGGCATTCATAAAACCTGTTTTCACAAACATTTCACACAGCACTTCAAATCAAATCAACTAATCACCTAAACTCCGAATCAAAACAAGGAACCACACATACTTCAATATACATGTACATTATAATCCATAACAACACATGTTCAAATAAAATTTGTGGGGATCAATTCATCCCAAAATAAAAGTTAAATATTTATTACAAATCTATTTGTCATTTATCAAATCTCATAAATAAAAGATAAGCTGAAAGGACCACCAGTGGACTAAGGACTCTACAGAGTGAGTCAACATGGCTATACCTGAGCCTTCAAATCGTATAGCGATCACCACCACCACCAAAACTCAACTTATCACTTGCCTTGAAATTGGAAGGTGAGGGAGGGTGAGTATACGAAAGTATACTCCGTGAGTGAACGAAATAAAACTATAACTATATAGTTACATATGTGTATATTTACATAATTATCCATTGGTAAGTAAAAATATCAATTCTTAAAACTGACAAATCAAAAGAAAACTTCTTTACTTTAAAATTCTCAAATCATATTATAAAATCATTGGGCTGGCTCCCATTCCCGACGACTATCCTGATCGTGGGTGTCCCGAGATCGTCAGTGAATTTTGTATGCAGAAAAACATGCTATTTTGTGGTAATAGATTTAAAATGCAAAAATTTGAAATATGCAATGTTTATCAGAAAAAAATTCCCAACACTGACGTTTACCTCGAGCAGTTACGGGATGACATCCGTGACTAAATCGACGAGACTCATAGGTGGACAAATCCCATCATCCTCACAATATCACTACAACCATATAACAATCCACCTATGCAGCCTTCACTCACCTAAGTGACCTCTCTCCCAGGTCAACCCTAGGCTACCACATAACACTCACATGGGGGTCCACATCCCAGTGAACTCTCTACCAATTTACCACCCTGTAGCTACAGTAAATAACTGGCTCACAAGGTTGTTATCACCAATGCATATAATCATAAATCTTGGCCCACTGGCCAAATTATCATCACAATGTAAAATCAGGCCCAACGACCATATAATGACATAACAAACATATATCCTGGCCCAATGGCCATATCATCATATAAAACATATATAAAATGCATTAAAACATAGCAAATTTATGATAAAATCACATATTGAAAAATAATAATTAAAAGTCATTCATATATACATGCATTTCCTCGAAATTATAACAGTAAGTTTGAAATAAAATAAACAAAGTAAAAAACAGTCCACTCATTACTTAGGGAGGGTATACACTCCCTAGTTCCCCTCGTTCCTTGATGAGTCACGCAAGTACCTCGATAGTGAATCGTCGCCTTGTGGTGTGGTCGATTTTCCTCGGTTTCGCTCAAAAATCAAAAAACCCCAAATTCTTCTCCCAAAACCCTAACTCCTCTTTGCGATTTCTACGCTCAGATCAACAAATTGATGCTCCCGGGTAGTTAGACGCGTAGAATGCAAGTCACAGGTGAAGAGAAATCAAAAATTTGATGAAATGTGCCAAAGTTGAGAGAGAGAGACAAAGAGAACGTGAGCTAAAGGAGAAGAGAGAAAAAGAGAAGCAGAAATCATAAAATCTGACCCTCAGCCCCCTTTTTATAAACTTAAGGGTGAAATTACCATTTTACCCTTAAAAAATGCAAAGGAGAATCTTCTAGAAGTGGGTAAAATTATCATTTCACCCCTGTTCAATCGAACGAACTAGCATTCGTTCGAACGAACGATGCCTTCGATCCAATGAATCACGGGATTTGTTCGAACGAACTATAATTCGGTCAAACGATTAACCATTCGGTCAAACGAATCTGGCACTTTGGAAGTCAGAGAGCTCCCCACCTATTCGTTCAAACGGTCGATCATTCGTTCGAACGAAATGATCAATTCAACTGAGTGAACTGCTATTCGATCGAACGAATTTAGCTTCAAGTTTTCCAGAGAGTTCCTCCTTGGTTCGTTCGAACATTCTGGGGCTTCGTTTGAACGAACTGCTCGATTCGATCGAACGAATTCTGCATTCGTCCGAATGAATTGCATACTTTCTCATTCTCGTTCTCAAAACTTCATTATAACCAATCCAACTTCTCGAATGAATATAGAATTTTACCCACACGTGCACAGGGTATAAAATGAATGCAAATATATGAACAGGGTAAGTAGGAAATAACAGATATACCCTCTGGATCTAGGCACGAGGCTCATAAATCTATCCCCCTTAAAAGAATTTTGTCCTCAAAATTCAACGTACCTTAATATAGAAAAAGATGAGGGTATTGTTGTAACATCTGCAGTTCAGGCTCTCATGTAATATCCTCAACCGCATCACTCCTCCATAAAACTTTTACCATCGATATAACTTTGCTTCTCAATGTACGCTCTTGTCGATCAAGTATAGCCACAGGTTGCACTTTACACTTCAATCTTCTCGCATGTTGACAAGTGGCATGTTGATAACATGAGAAGGGTCGGGTACATACTTCTTCAGCATGGATACACGAAAGACATCATGTATCCTCTGCATCTCTGGCGGTAACTCCAACCTGTAAGCTACTGGGCCAATCCGCTCAATAATCCTGAAGGGTACAATAAATCTTGGGTGAAGCTTTCCTTGATTCTGAAATCGAATCACTCCTTTCCAGGGTGATACTTTCAAGAATACCTGCTCACCCACATCGAACTCTAAGTCCCTTCTTTTATTATCCGAGTATGATTTCTGTCTATCCTAGGCAGTCTTCAATCTGTCTCGGATAATATTCACTTTCTCTGTGGTGGCTTCAATTAACTTAACATTATCAAGCTTCCTTTCGCCCACTTCATCCCAGTATAAAGGAGTTCTACACTTTCTCCCATACAAAGCCTCGTATGGTGTCATTCCTATCCTAGACTGATAGCTGTTATTGTAGGCAAATTCAGCCAATGGCAGATATCGATCCCAGCTTCCCTGAAGTTCTAACACACACCCTCTTAGCATATCTTCTAGAGTCTGGATAGTCCTCTTAAACTGTCCGTTTGTCTGAGGGTGGTATGCTGAACTGAAGTTCAATCTCGTACCCATCGATTTCTCAAGGCTGAGGCAAAATCGAGATGTAAAACGGGGATCTCGATCTGACATAATTATCACAGCCACACCATATAGCCTCACAATCTCTGTCACATATAATCTTGCTAGCTTCTTAATAGAATACTTAGTTCTAATGGGTAGAAAGTGTGCAATTTTCGTCAACCTGTCCACGATCACCCATATGGCATCATGCTCAGATTGAGTACGTGGCAGTCCTATCACAAAATCCATGGTGATGTGCTCCCATTTCCATTCTGGTATGAGTAGTGGTTAAAGTGTCCCTACTGGTTTTTGATGCTCAGCTTTAACCTGCTGACAAGTCATACACCTGGCAATAAATTCTGTAATATTTCTCTTTATTTCAGACCACCAATAATTCTCTTTGATGGTTCTGTACATTTTATTGCTACCAGGATGTATCGCAAAAGCTGAACAGTGAGCTTCTTCTAGGATGGCATTTCTCAAATCATCACCTGAGGGTACACATACCCTACCTCTCAAGGTTAAAACTCCATCTTGAGAGATATAGAAATCTCTAGCATTACCATTCATAATGTTATGATAAACTCTCATTAATTCTGGATCCTACATCCGCCTTTCTTTAATATGTTCTCGTAGACTCAGTCTCACAACAAAATTGGCTAATATCGAACCGTCCTGACCATACTCGAGAGTCACTCGCAAACTCTTCAATTTTAGTAACAATGGGAGGTATGCTAACCGAACATACGTCACTACTACTAAAGACTTCTTACTTAAAGCATCTGCCACCACATTGGCTTTTTCCGGGTGATAATCAATCACCAAATCATAATCCTTAATCAACTCAAGTCATCTTCTATGCCTCAGATTCAGTGCCTTTTGAGTGAGCAAATATTTCAAACTTTGATGATCTGTGAAAATCTGACACCTCTCTCCATATAAGTAGTGTCTCTAGATCTTCAAAGAAAAGACTACTGCTGTCAATTCTAAATCATGGGTCGAATAATTCTCCTCATGCTTCTTAAGCTGTCTGGAAGCATAGGTGATTACCTTCCTATTCTGCATTAGTACACATCCCAGTCCTTGTCTGGAGGCATCACTAAAAACTACATATCCTTCACCAGGTATAGGTAGTGTCAAAACTGGAGCTGAGGTGAGGCAATTCTTAAACTCTTGAAAACACTACTTGCATCTCTCATCCCACTCAAACTTGATATCCTTTCTTGTTAAATGTATTAGTGGGTCGCTATCAAAGAAAAACCCTCAACAAACTTTCTATAGTAGCCTGCCAAACCCAGAAAGCTTCTAACCTCAGTCACAGTCTTTGATCTCTGCCACTGAACTATAGCTTCCACTTTTCGGGGATCCATAAAAATCCCTTTTTTTGAGACCACGTGTCCCAAGAATATCACTTGTCGAAGCCAAAATTCACACTTCAAAAATTTTGCATACAATTTTCTCTCTCTTAGAGTCTAAAGAACAATTTGGAGATGCTGAGCATATTCTTTCTTGGTCTTTGAGTAAACCAGGATATCATCGATAAAGACGATCACAAACTTATTGAGATATGGGTGGAATACCCGATTCATGAGGTCCATGAATGCAGCTGGGGCATTGGTTAGCTCGAACGACATAACAAGAAACTCATAATGACCATAACGGATCTAAAAGGCTGTTTTAACTACATCACTATCCTTAATCCACAAATGATAGTACCCAGATCTCAGATCAATTTTTGAAAATACACTCACCTCTTGCAACTGGTCGAACAAGTTGTCGATCCTGGGCAGTGGATACTTATTCTGGATAGTGATCCGATTCAACTGCCGATAATCAATACACAATCACAGAGTTTCATCCTTCTTCTTAACAAATAACGCTGGGGAACCCCAAGGCTACATACTTGGTCTTACAAAACCTTTATCCACCAAATTCTGAAGCTACACCTTTAATTCCTTAAGCTTAGCTGGTGTCATACGATAAGGAGGCATTGAAAATGGTATAGTGCCCGGCACTAGGTCAATACTAAAATCAAACTCTCGCACGGGAGATATTCCTGACAATTCATCGGAAAAGATATTCGAAAATTCCCTCACCATAGGAACTTACTCAATAGAATATTCAAAAATTGCGCTATCAGCAACATGTGCCAAATACCCTTGGCACCCTTTTCTCAAGAACCACTGGGCTTCTAAAACAGAAATCACACTACTAGATAACACATTTTGGTTACCTTCAAAAACCATCTCTGATCCTTCAGGTTCTCTGAAAACAACCTGCTTAGAAAAGCAATCCACTCTAGCTCGATGACTGGACAACCAGTCCATC
This sequence comes from Trichilia minutiflora, assembly GCA_035590515.1. Taxonomy (NCBI): domain Eukaryota; kingdom Viridiplantae; phylum Streptophyta; class Magnoliopsida; order Sapindales; family Meliaceae; genus Trichilia; species Trichilia minutiflora. The sequence goes on from JAVXUL010107415.1 coordinate 17,486, forward strand.
GCTAAAATCACGTCAATATCCTCTATCCTCAAAGGGATCAAATCCGCTACCAACTCAACTCCATTCACTATTACTGCACAATTCTTAAATACTGTCTTCCTCAACAACTTTCGACCTATTGGGGTATGCACAATGATCTCCTGATCTAGTGGTGATAATGGGATATTAGCATGAGATGCTAAGGCTGTGTTAATAAAAGATCGATCAAAACCCAGATCTATCAATTCATATACAGGCTGATCAAAAATAGTAACCATACCGATCACCATATCTGGATTAGCCTGTGTCCACTCTTGGTCTAAAGCGAACGCCCTGGTCTGAACTCTATCTCGAGATCTCTGAGTACCTTGAGATACAGCAGATGAAATACCAGATCCTGATCTTCTACCCAAAGAAACCGTTGTCTGCTCAACTGATGGCTGCTACTGGTGATGTGAGTAATGTTGGCTCGTCTGACTACTTGTCTCCATTCTGCCTAACTTGGGACAAAATCTTCTTATGTGTCCCATCTCCCCACAATGATAGCATGCTGACAACAGAGGGAACGTTCCCACATGATATCGTCGACAGTGACTACACCTATCCGCCCTCTGATCTTGTCTCGATCCCTGAGTCTGTCCCTGAGCCAATGATCTGAATCTTGAAGGTACCTGGCCTTGAGTAGAATGCGAAGATATACTGGTTGGGCTTGTAGCAGAGGCACCGCTGGACGAACCACTGCTGCGACCTTCTTGGATGGAGAACCCACCTGTATACTCAAATCTCTTCTCTTCTGGAATTGACCCCTCGATCTTCTTTCTCCAGCCAACTTTTCAGCTCGAAGAGCCATCTAAATAATCTCTTTATACCCTTGAGTCCCAGTTAAAGACATCTTTTTACGGATCTCGAAATTCAGACCCTCTTCAAATTTGGCACATAGACTCTTCTCATCGGCAAACTCTAGTACAAACTCTTCCAGTTCTCTTAATTGGGTCTTGTACTCTGCCACTATCTTACCCATCTGTCTCAGGTGAAGAAATTCCTACTTTTTCTAATTGCAGTGAAAGGGATTATAGTACTGATCCCTGAATTCCTGTACAAAGTTGTCCCAAGTCAACTGGGCAGAAGCTCTGGCTTACACATTAGCCTACCATGTTGCTGCACTACCTTCCAACTGAAGGTTCTATGGCCTAAATCATGCATAAATATAAGTTTTTCATCAAGAAACCCTAGGCTAAATTCCATGAAAACCAATGGAAATCAAAGATGCTAACCTTAGGGCTTTTGATGCTCAA
>JAVXUL010107445.1:0-18753 GCA_035590515.1 Trichilia minutiflora
GTTAAGAAGGATATTTTTGGAATAAAACAAGTATTATCTGTGCATTTAATGAGAAGAGAAGAGAAAGCTCCTCTTTCTCAGTTTTTTAAAAAGATCTTTTTTATACTTTAAATACAAAAAGACTTTTTATAAAAAGTCTTTTCATTTTTATTTGTTTGATCTAGTTTTTAATAAAAAGAGATTAAAAAGCACTAAAAAAGCTGGGTCAAACAGGCATTAAGTCATTCAATGTCACCTCTCCTCTTAAAATAATTTTCAAATGACAAACTTTCTAATGCCTAAGTTATATACAATAGCATGCACACATACAACCAAAAGGAAATTTTTATAATATCTAAACGTACGAGGAATAGGGTTCTCAAACATATGATGCCTTTTGCTAACTAACAATAAGCAATTTTTTTTTTTTTTTTTACTTTTTTAAACTTCTTATAGAATCCGTCCGTGAATTAGCCAAGTTGTCAGTCTCATGGGTTGGTTTATCTAAGAGATAACAATTTATTGGCATCTTTAGGTCGATTCGTCATTGTAATAAAAAAAAAATTGTGGGATGCCAAGTTGCGACCACGTTATTGATAAAGTTTATACAATTTTTTTTATGTTTATTTGAATTAATTTCATGCTTAATCTTTTTTAATAATTAAGACTTTATTTAATATTTTAATATTTATACAATGTTTTAAAAATAAAATTAAAAATATTTAATATCATTAATTTTTAATAAATTTTACATAATGTTAATATTTAATATTTATATTTTACAATAGTTGTGGCTTAATATTCAATTTTAATGTTCTTAGAATGCATTTTAACATAGTAAACACGTAAATTGTATTATTGATCGGCGTTTTATGGTGGTCATGCTTGAAATGTATATAATTTTGTATTCATTCTTCGTTTTGTTGATTTTATTTTTTCATGGATTAATTAATCGCCTAAATTACAGTTAAAAATATAAATATACATACTTATATTCATCCAAATTAATGCGATAATTTTATAATCTTACAATATTTCTTAGAATTTTTTTATTCAAATTAGAGTTCCAAAGTTATTTTTTTTGGTTAATTTTTGAACTAATAAGTTCATTGTGTTGGTAATATTAGATATATTGTGCTTAAAAGCAAACTCCAAAGTCTTTAAGCATATATTTTCAGAAGAGTTCTCTTAATTTTTTTATTTTGTAATTTATTTTTTAATAAAATTCATTTAAAAAATCACGTTGGGCAAAAAATTATTGTTCAAAAGATAAAATTTAGAATATAAACATATCACCGAAGGAGAAAGTTCCATGATTTCTAAGTGTATGGTAGGCATCTTTCTAATTTATACATATAAATTTAAATTAAAAAAAATATATTTTTAATATTATTTTAGACTTCTATTACCCATATTCATTTAATTTTTTTATATTTTCCATTGCACGTTATGTCAAACTTAGTGGCATCTTTATGTTGAACCCTCTTTGTAAATAAAAAATTATAGTGCGCCTAGTTGTGACCACGTTTCTATGATGAAGTTTATACAATTTTTTTTTTTTATTTTTAACTCGTTTCATAATGAAGCTGAATATATTTTAAGAAATTATTAAGCTTCCTTTGAATTCTATTTCTTTGATTTTAAGTTTCTATCCTTATATTATAGTTCTCACGTTGTGAGTAACATCTTCTCCTATCCTTATTATTATTTGAATTAAACTCAGTCTTTAATTTAGATATAGATCCTTACGATTGTATTTTAATAATTTTTTATTTAAATTTTTAATTTTTTATAAACGTCTAATGCAATATATCAATAATTTGTTATTATAATATGAAAAAAATAGGATAGTTGCTAATATTGTAATATTTAAAAAAAAATTTGATCCTTTATAATAAATTTGTATTTATTCTTTGTCTTATGGATTTTGTCCCTCATTTATCTATTAATTAATCATATAAATAACACTTAAAAAATATTTTTTATATAAATTACTATAATATTATTATATTATTATCACACATTTCGTATAAAATATCTTTTTAACTTTCATAAAAATATTCTTATAATTTTTTTTATTATATATAGTTTCCAAATCATAAATAAAAATATGATATGTTAATCATTAATTTTAAAAGGTATATAGTTAGACATTGTAAATTAAAAAAATATATTAATTCAGATTTATTTAAATCTCGAACCCCATTTAAATTTCAGAGAAAAAAATATTATTACATGATAATTTTTCTTCTTTTGGTCAATTATTATTCGTTGGGAAACAGATATTTCAACTGCCAAATTCATAACATAAAGTACTAAGATCCAATTATAAAACATTCTATTATTGTAAACAATCCGTCAAATTATTATTGACTAATATATATTTTTTATTATAATTATAGTAATGTCATAGAGTTAAAGTATATCATATTATTTTTATTTTGTATTTTAATCAAAATTAAATTAATGAATTAAGAATCTTGTGGATATTTTGAAAAAGTAATAAACAATTAAATTATATATTTAATTAAATCTTAAAGTCTAAAAGTGCTTTTTCCATCAAATAAACCTAACATTATTTACAAGAGGTCTAACCTTTTTTCTTTTTTTAATTTATCAATTCCTTAATTATAGGCTCTAATTGCGGATTAATTTATTTTTAATGGCAGACAACTGCAATCCATTTATTAAAATAATTAAGCCTAGTGACTCTAATTATTGCCAGAGAGTAGGCTTAAAAAAAATATTTTTTTTGTATAATCAAAGAATTCAAATATTTTATCCTGTTATAAATATATTTGTGTTAAGTGATTATGTCACCTACTAACTTATGAAAATATGGAAATATTTTTGTTGATATATTAATGATCAACAGATAAGATCATGCTACAGTGCATCGGCTATAATATACGCACCCTCAAATTTTTTATTATACTTTTAATCTGATTATAATTTTTAACTTTAAATTACAATTTTAACTTATAAAAAATACAATGAAAAATTAACAATAAAAGAATTTAAAAATATAATAAAAATTTTCAAAAGTATAATAAAAAATGAAAAATTGTACTATAAAACAGTTTGCGTCTCTCTCTCTCTCTCTCTCTCTCTATATTGTTATTACTTGTTTTAAAGGTACACGGATCTCTTTTTTTATTGATGAAAATTTTAAATAAATTAAAAAATAAAAAAGATTGTGTTATTTTTATTCTTTATAGGTGTAGTTTAGTTGTGATAGATTGAGTATGAGACGTGTAAATTAAACGTACCTTTTAAGTTTGATTTTAATCAATTATTTATAATTTAAATAAGATATTTAAATAATAATATGTTGAGTTAATATCTTATAAAAATTAATTGAGTGAAGTCCGTTGGATCGGAATGAAATTTAAATATTTTGAATTAAAAAAAATGAAAAAGTTGGCAGAGCTTTTTCAAATCATTGAAAATATTTTCCATTTAATTCGACAAGGGTCGGTGGCATCTTTCTTTAAAACCCTTCAACAATATTTATTTATTCATTTATATGGAATCACTTTGCTCATATGTAAAGATATAATAATTGAGTCAACTAAGAACTACTTGGTAGTTCATCACATAATAATTCATTGGTAAAAATGCATTTAATTGTTTATATTTTTAATTTTCTTTTGTTAGGAGTCCAAAATAAATAAGTATGAATTCTAACCACATAACTTACTTAATTGGGAATGGGGAATGGGAACGATCATTGGGACATGTGATATCTTTGGCAACTTTTTCTTTCTTCTATGTTTTGAATTTGTGAAATTCTGTCAAATTTCCACATTGATATTTGGATTTTGAACTAAGAAAATAAATTTGTTAATTAGACTTGTTTGACTCCTTTAACTATAACATTTTGACATTTTAGTCCCTCTTTTCTACCTTTTTCTTTCTTCTAACTTTTCAATTTGTAAAATTATGTCAAATTTTGACATCTCCATTAACCATATTATTTTGAAATTTTAGTTGCTCTTGCCAACTTTATCACTATTCAAAATCTTGAATATGTGAAATTATGTCAAATTTTCATATTGCGATTTTAATTTTGAAGTAATAAAATAAAAGAAAGAGAAGAGGAAGAAAAGTGCTTTTTTAACATAGAGAGAAGAGTTAAAAGAATAAAAATAATGAATAAATGGTAAATTTTTTATTTTAAAAATAAATTAATAGTCAATTAATTAGGTGTAAATATATAATAAACTTTTAGTCATTTAATTTTAATAATACCGCTTGTCAATAATCTTTTAAAATTATATTTTTTATTAGCCTTAGATTTAGATATTGTTCAATGGTTCAGATTTAATCTTACATGTGCATTAATTTAATAAATTAAGTATGCATTAATTACATTATGAGATTAATATCTCTAACCATTGAAAATATTTAAATCTAGCACGAATAAAAAATATAAAAATAGTATAATTTTAAATTAACATTAATTCTGGTTCTATATATATAGATAAAATAATGATTAGATTTTTTACTTTATTAAAGTAAGGATGTGTTAATGACAATTATTTCACTTATTCAAAGTTACTATCTTATTATATTTAGTGGTAATCACTTTAATTATGTTAATTTTTTTAATTATAATTTCCTCCTCCCCTAGTTTACATACTCAAGAGGATTTTTTTTACCTTTTAAATTACATTGTAGTTGAACTGCAGGCCAAAACATTTTGTAACATTCTAAATTACGTAACATACACATCTTGTCCCTATGTTTTGAATCCAAATAATTAGTGGAATAAAATTGACTAAAAGCCAACCTGATGTGCTCTCATGAGATTTTTAATTATATTAATGGATAAAATATTAATATTGTAAGACTTGATTTAATATTATCTATAATATTATTTATTTTGTCTTAATTTTTAGGATCTCATGATTTTATTCTTAGTAATGAGTTCTTAATTATTTTAAAGTCTATTAAAAATCATTGCTCTTAAAAGTTAAAATATTATAGGCTCATCAGTTTTCACTTGATTCATTGTCGAATCGACGATTATATTGAAGAAGAATTAGCTTTAATATTATATTATAAGACCTGACTCAATATTGTTAATGATATTATTCATTTTAACTCAACTCTTAGGGTCTCACATTTTTATTCTTAGTAATAGATTTAAACCCATCCAAAAAAATCTCATTAAAAATTTGGTTCTATTTCTCTATATATAATCCACCTTTCTCATTTTGATATAAAACTTACGCTTATTTACTCCTGAAACCTATCAAGAACCTTTCTTTACTTAAATCTTTTTGTCCTAATGTCATTTTCTGTTATCAAGGATGGAGATATTACAAATATCATAAATTATATTAAGATAATAGTCTTTAAATTAATTTAATAATAATTATTAATATATTCTTACTTTAATTAAAGAAATTAACAAAATCTCATTACCAACTCGGAAGTCTCTTTATCTCAAATTGAGGTTTCACCAGAGCAAGTAGTCCTGAAAATGGTGTGCTTTTTCAAAAAAATAATTTACTGCATCTTTGCGTCCATTTCACAATCACCGACCAGATTATTCATTTTCTTTACCACTCTTTCTTCATTTCCCATTGATTTTGATTGTTTCTATCCCTTAACCGTTTACAATCTAAACTGTATCTGGGTTTATGTTTATCAACATATATGCAGCGGGTGCGCTTTCATTTGTTTTCGAGGAAATCTTCTGTCCAATTTCCTTTTTTAATAAATCCATTCAAACAGTTTGATATAATAGTAATGTGATTATTATATCGATAGAGTTTATATCTGTAATATTATTGCAGAACAAAAAAGAGTTCTAAATTTTTTTTTTAAAAGTTGTTCGAACCTACCAAAATCAAACTTATTCAACTAAATCAATATTATAAAAAAGAAATTTAGGATTTACTAAATAAAAAATTAATTAGAAAATTGAAGTTACATAGGAATTGTTCGACCTTTTATGTAAACAAAAATTTAAAAATAGAATTAGTACTTAGACTAATAATTAATTACAAAATATTAAATGATATATTACAATGAATTATGTATTTAATTTTAAATTAAAAAATTTACTCAAAAATTTTTATAATTCAATAATATCTTTAAAATTTGATATGAAAAGTGAATTTTGAAAAGTTTAAATAACTGAAAAAGATAGATATAAAATAACTTTTACAATCCTATTCGATCATAACGCTATTTGATTTAAAAAAATATCTTTTCAAAATTTCAAAATATTATAAATAAAATATTCATTTCTTATTCAGAATTTATTATAATATACATAGATGATGTATTAGTATTTTCGAGATCAATAAGATGTAGACAAAGACAAAGGCAACGCTGTCATTTTCAGACCAATGTGGTTATGTCACGCTTTATCTCCTGTTTACTCCAGAGCTGTCTCTTGAAAATTAAAGAAATTAAGATGTCGTTGTGTTAAACATAGTTATGTTTATTTCATATTTCTATCAACGTGGATCAATTGGATAGTTTTGGTTGCAACTCCATGGAACAATCCAAAGGTTCTCGTTTTATGTGTTGGATAAACTTTCCAGGACTTAATTTCGGACGGGGAAAGTGGATTTTTGAAGATTCGATGTTCATATATCGCCAACGAAACTGTTCTATTATCCTTGCCTGGCCTGGATGCTTTGATTCCTGTTTCCAGCGTGAATTAGGACAAAAACTTAATGGAAGTCTTTGCATGTTGTATCATTATTGTCATAATTTTTAAGTTTTTTAAAAAAACTTTTTCTTATATTTTTATAAATTATAATTCTTTTTTAACCTTTTTCTCAAATTGGTGGGAAATTATATTGCAGCCCCTCATGACATGATTGAAGTTTAACAAATTCTTGCATTAGTCAAAGATTTAATTCAGTGGTAAGTATTTATCTCCAATTCAATATATTATAATTTTTCACGAATATAAAAAAAAAATTCTTACACCACAAATTTGTCTCATGTATCCATTCTAGTTCTAGTTTATTTTTGTACAGGTGTGGAAAAAAAAATTGAAATGACTTACATAAATCCTTTTTATTGATATCCTTAGATCTTAATTAATATGTAATCTATCAAATACTACTTAAAAATAATTTTTCACTCAAAAATAAAAATATTTTAAATGCTTCTAAAAATTCTTACTTTCAATAGATTATTTGTATCTATCTATCTATCTATATATTAGAATTCCAATTCATGAATCTTTAGATTGGAAAAATAAAAATAAGAGGATCCAATTATTTTTTTATTCTTTTTCAAATTGGATAAATAGTGGTTTCATGGTATATTTATTTTAATAATGAGCATAATTATCTGTTTTAATAATGGCAGCCCATGTACAATATAATTAAAAAAAATAGATAAAATTAAATTATTAAAAAGGGAACGAATCTTAAGGAAAACAAATCTTTTGAATGTGGTGTAACATTATTATCTTCACCCAACAAATTAAAAAAATCCATAAAAATAAAGACAGAAGTGATGGTATCTGTACTGCTAAGCTACCGGCACGCAAGGAATCTCAATGCAAATGCAATGCTGGCAATCGATTTTTTATTGGATTTCATCTCACATGCAAAGTTATTAAATTAATTAATGTTGTGATATTTTATCAAGGTCCAGTTTATTGGTTAAGACCCATCTCCTTATTTAGATCCATTTCTATACCCTTATTTAGGTCTGTCAAATGCACATATTACTCTAAAGTGGACTCCTTGATACAACGTCGTCCCGAAAAGTCGATTATATCACATGTGAGATATCACATATCGTCAGGCACTCCGTTCGAGGCGACCAGTCAGAAGGTCTCCTTCGAGTTATTCATGATTAACTTGCACTTGGGTTCGGGATCTTCAACGACAAGCCTTTTGGTCTCGGGGGGTCGGACCAATATGTTATTATAAAACAGCAGGGACTCGCGGGCACTCGGAGCACACAAGCCTCCACAACACTACCTTTCTGATGTCATTGGAGCTATAGCCCGCAGTACAGGGGTCTCCCGAGAATCAGGGGAATTCATTCTCGAAAGAACTGGAAGCTTCACTCGGAATGATCTACACTTGGGGATGACGTGGCGAGGAACAGTATCACTATTTTTCATGCACCCTGATTTTTATAGCAGGTTATTTTGGGCACGTCATCCATGCAGCAACACTTGTCCAATGTTACGGACTTCTATACTTCCAATATGCAGCATACAGAAATCGAGGGAAGGACATTCTGATTCATTGGATCACTTTGGAAAAAAGTAATTGTAATACATTCTCTCATTTTTTAGTGATTTTTAGGCATCATTCTCAGGGAATAGAACATTTCATGTTTTTCATGCTTTTCATGCATTCTTGTTTGCTTGTATGCATACCGCTCTCACACATTAAGTAAAACCCTCTCTGACTTAAGTATCAGAGGGTTTTCGTCGAAAAACCAACTTTACCTATGAGATGTTCGGTGTTTTGTAGTCTGAAGTTCAGACACGGGAAGAGAAGACCAACTAATGCTCGAGGTTAAGAACGAAACTAACTTCTTGTATCAACAATTAAATATACTTAAATATATAGAGAATATGATCTAAATCTATGTATAATTTGTTTTCACCATGAATATTAATAATTAATTATTAAATTTGAATAATAATAATAATATGAATAATTTAATGAATAATATCTTAATTTTTGTTGTTGATAACAAAAATACTGTCTACCAAATTTTTAAAAAATTAGCTGTAAATGTGTTACAGAAGATTTTGTCAAACACGACTTATCGATTGTGTGAAAACATCTTCTCGCACGCACTCTATCATGCGACAATGGCTTGTCGTGCACAACTTTGCACGCAACAGTATCTTGTTACTCGCAATCATGTGCATGAAACAAAATTATCATATGCACCCTAATTTTTATTATATTTTTTTTAAAAAAATTTATAATTTTTTACTAATACATATTAAAAATATTATACTTTTAGATAATTAAAAAATAATATATGACTGTATTAATGATAAGGTTGCAAAAAAATTATACATACCCAAAAGAAAATCATCTCAACTTAACTTTCCATATATTACTGACAAATTTGTTTTTATCTTCTTTTTTATATAATTCGGGACGGTCTCGTTTGATTAATTTTTAGGGAGATATTTATTAAATATATTATCATTTAAATATTTTATTTAAATCACGAATGATTAATTAAAATATAATTCATGTTCAAATCACACATTCTAAGCTCAATCTATTATCACCAAATCACACTCATAATTGATGTCTTTTTACAAAATATAAAATGCGATGAAGGATATGTTAAATTAAAATATTTACAAAATTTATTATATTGTTAAAAAAAAATTAGTTTTTAGTACGGTATTTAATTTTGTTTGTGTGTAGATTAATTTTTATTATCAAACAAATGTATAATAATATAATTGTTTTATTAATAAAAGGCAAATAAATGATGAACATTCATCAAATATTATCAAATAATTATTTTTATGAAATATTATCAAAAAAATATTTTTATCAATTAAAAAATATATCTCATATCATTAAATATGATTTTACAATAGAAGGGATTTATACATTTTCTGTATGAAAAACAAAACTTATTTTAGTTCTATCACCAAGCACCAATCATCATCTTAAACATAAAGCAATTCAGCCACGTGTTACCAAAACAGATGAGAGAATATTTTAAATTATATTTTTAAATAAAAAGTTATATAATTTAGTTTTATTTAATTAAATTATAAAAAAATTTAAAATAAAATCAAATTATCAACACCATCTCATGTCATTCCTTAATTTACTTGAAAATAAAATATTTTTAACATATATTAAGAAAAAAAATTAACAAAACAAGAAAAGAGGTGACTCATAATTTATATGCTATTAAAATTTTGAGAAAAAAAATGGGGAGAATCTTTGTTCATTAAATGCACGGAGAATGGATGATGGAACAGCTGCTCTGCAGCTTACTGAATAAGGTAAAGTCGTAAAAGCTAGAAACAAGAAAGGTAAAAGTAGATTTTTCCACCAAAAGCCAAAAGCCAAAAGCCGAAAGCACCTTCAAACGCAAGTACTTTTATTTACGGATAAAATGGATGAGATTCATGAGAATGAGATGGGTAAAGCTACTATATAACGGAAACCCTAAAATGATTCGACCCACCAAATAATTGAAGGGTCATAATATATATATATATATATATATATATATATATTTAAAATTACAATAAACAATTTTTTTTTTTAAATTATTAAATAAGGGCAGAGCTCTTTTATGGTTTACATTGGCTTTAATTCCCTTTAGGTTTCGAAATTTTTTAAGATTTCTTTTTAGATTTCGAAATTTTTAAAAAATATATGTATGAATACATATTTTAGTCTCTTAAAATATTTTTTTTTTCAGTTTCATCTCTGTAAGTTTATAATTGTTACAATTCAATCCTCCTACAGTGTAAAAGTTGGCTCCACTGTTGAAGGGGATGAATGTAGATATCATTGCACCATCTATAATTTTGCGCGTAATGGAGATAAAATTTAGAATTTATTGCCACGTCAGAATTGTAATTTTGTACCCCACTTGTGTGGTGGGCCCATTCTAACATGGTATAGAGTGACACGAATCTCTTTCCCCTTAAATTGTTGAAGTACAGCATGAGAATCCATGCTGATGCCATTTCATTAACATCACAGGCTGCACTATCCCATCACAGACAACTTTCCTATTGTGAGTTCTGAGTTGTTTACACTTTCTAGATGAACAAACTTCCAAATATCATGTATTAAATAAAAACCAATAGTTAATAAATTTTTAATGAGAATAATTAGTATTAACCAACTAAATTAGGTAATGTAAGACATCTAATAATTAAGGGAAGATAAAGTCTTGAGTGCAGCATTCTACATAAGTTTATTGACTATAAAAGAGAAAATGTTAGGCGTACTTGAATCAATTCCGAATCTTTCTCAACCATATTACAAAGTATGATGTTTTATTACCAAATCAACTATTGATAACGTGCAATCCTTGCAAAGTTTCTGTAGATATTGGTGGATTGCCGACTTTCATACACTAAATGACTAGAGAATACTTTGATAAAATAAATATGGAAATATAAATCTATAACAGTACTATATTTTGCACCCAACTTGTTACAAGATATAACATAAATAATACCGAACTTTATTAAGATTATAAAAGAACGAGTAATATATTGATAAAAGAATATCCCTCTCCCATCTTAAGAATTGATCACGTGACAATTGTCATGAATTTAAGAAATATATTCTATTAATCAAAATATATAAGAAGAATATGTAAGATATTTAAAATCGATTTTTAATTCAAATCTAATATAGGATTTTCACATTTTTTAAAAATATAACAATATCATCAATTTTAAATAAAAAATAATTCAATATCATAATTCAGTTACTAACCAATAAACTAAATTATAAATCAAATATAGAACAACATAATTCACCGGTTTCATACCAAACATTTAAATACAACTCAAATAAAATTATCTTAAATAGACACTTGATCGAGTAAAATAAAAAATATAGAATTCATTTAGTACAAATTAGTTTCATTGGACCAAGCAAAAATCAAACTGAATTGAATACCTGAAATTAGAATTGAAAGATCTAGGCTATTCAAGTTTACTTATCGTCTGAATATCCTATTCTGAAATATGAGAGAAAAGAATGAGTATTTTAAAAATATTAAGTGAGTGGATAATTATATGTATATGTATCATAATTTTTATCCATATTGGCAAAGTATCATTAAAAACTATCATCATAGTAAAATTAGTCTTTAGCTATTTCGTACAAATATATATATCAATGTGGCACAAAACATCTATCCATCAATACGTCATTAAGATCAAAATCAATTGAATCAATTGGATTCCATCCACTTCAATTGGCTGTAGGAAATTCTCAACTCAAATATAAGTGTGCAATAGCATGCTATACATATCAGGTTTATTAAATTTTCATCTACCTTACTTGGCGGAAGAAAAATCCTTACTTTTAGGTTTGTTGGATTCTGTTTATTTCATTTGACTGTAAGATACCTCACCTTCAATACTATCCAAACCTCACCTTCAATACTATCCAAAAATCGACACATAATGATGAAATCCATACCAAAATGATATAACATTGGCTCTCTAATTATATCTGTAGAAATAAAGTTTGTATAATGTAGAAGGTGAAGATTAGAGTTGATTTAGTATAAGAAAACGATAAATAAATTAGTTTAAAATGAAAAAAAATGGAGGATGAACAATAAAGACACAAAAATAGTAGAAAAAGAAACCAAAGAAGAAAAGAAAGAAAAAAAAAAGAGGAAGAAGAAGATCAGAAGTTGTTTGTCCCCCCTCCCCACCAAAACATTATTTATAGTGCCTTACAGAAAGACAAAAGTCCCTAAAGAAAGAGAAGAAAACAAAAAGGAAATAGGGGCAAAAATGATAATTCTAAGCAAAATACATTAAACCGGCCCAAAATGGCCAAACTGATGCCATGACTGGTTTATCGGTCAAGGCAGACTAACTAAATTAGCACTATGATTGGTGTCAGTCTGCGATAGCAGTTGGGGCCGGTGTGTCCTCCATTTTCCTATACTATTCAGACTCCTTTATTCTAGCATTGATTTCTCCCTCATCCAAAATTCAATTTCACTTTTGTTTCTTTATACTTGACCATCATTGAGTTTGCTTTTAGTTAAAAAAGGTTTTACTAATTGAATTTTTCTATTATTGAAAATTTTGAATTCAAAAGTCGAGTGTGCAATCAACACCTTTACGTAATTTTTTTCCAAATTCATTTTTTTCATCTAAACTTCTTAATTCCCTTTAATAACATCCATATGGTGTTAATTACTCATTATTAAGTACCCAAACATATAATTTATCAAAATAACGAAATTATCCCTAAAAGATTAAAATGATCAAAATGCCCTTACGTAAAAATATGGGGTTTATAGGTAGGGATAAACAAACTACCTTAACCTCATCTTTTTCAAGAAAATCAATTTATTTAAGGAGAGGTCTATCTCCTTTTATAGCCTAGCACCACTCTTTCTTCAACCAATATGGAAGTGGTCCTTTTTGTCACAAACGCTCGTCTAAGGATTCATCATTCAAACATCAACTTCATGCTCTCCCTTTATACAGCCTATCACCACCATTTTTTCATTCTAATGTCCACTTTATGCTCTTTCCTTATATAACCTAACACCACCCTTTTCTCAACAGATGTTGGAGTAGTTTTTTCTTTTACAGGTATTTCTGTGAGGGTTCATCGTTATTCAAATATCTATGTCATACTTTTCTACCCAAACATCCACCTGTTTTACTCCCCTACTCTACCAAAAAGTCCGTGTCATACTCTCCTACCTGTAAGAGCCTGTAATCTTGTAGGACTTTTGGACGCATCTGTGTTCAACTTTTCTTCCTCCCACAGACACTCGTGTAAGGGTTCATCTCTATTCAAATATCCATATTATACTTTCGCACCCAAATTTTTGTGCATTATACTCCCCTCCCCTCTTCTCTTTAAGTGCTCGTATCAAACTCCCCTACTTGTAGGAGCTTGTAACCTTACACGACTTTACGATTTACTTAATGTTTGTGTCATTCTCCGTATGTCATACTCCCCTCCCCTCCCCTTCCCAAATGTCAACGTCATATTCTTCTACCTGGAAGAGCTTGCAATCTTATAAGACTCTGGGACCCACTTGCTTTCATTAAATTCCTTAATTATGGTCAAAATACTCTCTGTGTCATACTTTCCTACTTGTAAGAGTCTGCGATCTCACAAAACTATAGTACCCATCTTCAATCATCGAGGTTCTTAGTTACGGTCAGAGTACTCGACACGTCCACAACATACTTCACTTGTATTTATCAGACTCCTTAGTAGTGGTTAGAGGATTCTATGCATCAAATTCTCTTACTCAAATGTCTGCATTTGTGTTATACTCTCCTACTTGTAGGAGCCTAGAACCTCACAGGACTTTGGAACCCACTTGCGTTTAACCTTTCTTAATCGATGTGGAAGTAGTTCTTTTTCTCATGGACACTCTTATAAGGGTTCATCTTTATTCAAACATTCGTGTTATACTCTCTTGCCAAAACGTCCATCGTCATACTCCCTTCCTCTTCCCCCTTATCCCTAAATGCCAGATTCATACTCTCCTACCTATAGGAGCTTGCAACCTTATAGGAAGCCTAGTCAAAATACTCTTTGCATCATACTCCTCTACCTCTAGGGGCTTGCGATCTCCAGAACTCTAGGACCTATCTGCATTCACTAGGCTTCCTAGTCACAGTTAGACCTACTTGAGTTCATCAAATTCCCTAACTATAGTCAAAGTACTTTTTGCATCATACTTCCTTAATATAGAAGCCTGCGATCTCATAAAACTCTAGGACCTATCTGCATTAACTAGGCTTCGTACTCGCAATTAAATTATTCTATATGTCCATTTCA
The DNA here is from genome assembly GCA_035590515.1 of Trichilia minutiflora. Classification (NCBI taxonomy): domain Eukaryota; kingdom Viridiplantae; phylum Streptophyta; class Magnoliopsida; order Sapindales; family Meliaceae; genus Trichilia; species Trichilia minutiflora. Next base: position 14,490 of record JAVXUL010107445.1, read on the forward strand.
TACTCTACTTGCGTTCACCAGACTTCCCGATTGTTGTTAGAGTACTTTCTGCATCATACTCGCTTACGTCCACGTCATACTCTACTTGTGCTCATCGAACTCCCTAATCACTGTCAATATACTCTCTACGTCATCCTCTCCTATCCCAACATTTGCATGTCCATGTCATACTCCACTTGCATTCACTGAACTTCTTAACCACGGTTAGAGTACTCTTTACATCATACTCTCTTGCCCAAACATCTACACCTCTACGTCATACTTTCCTGATCACGTCATACACTTTTGCCTAAATGTCTATGTCTCAATTGTTAGAGTACTCTCCTTACCATACTCTCCTACCCAAACATTTGCGTCTCTATGTCATACTCTCTTAATTTGTCATACTCTCTTACCTAAACGTTTGCGCCTCTGTGTCATACTCTCCTACTTATAGGAGGTTGTAACCTTGCAGAAATCTAAGATCCACCTGAAGCGTGTAACTTCGTAAAAATTTGGTATCCATCTGTGTTCATTGGGCTTTCTATCCGCAGTTAGAGTATTTACGTTATATACTCATAGACCCACATGCATTCATCGAACTTTCTAGCTACGATCAGAGTACTCAATGTGAAGGGTCTATCTTTAATACTACTTGATGTAAAGAGGAGGTAAACTATCTTAACAATATCCTTTTTAAGAAAAACTACTTACTTAGGGAAAAATTCATCCCCTTATAGAAATTAACACCATTCCTTTCTCAACCAATATAGAAGTAGTACTTTCTTATACAAGCATTCTCATGAAAATTCATTTCCATTCAAATATTTGCATATATATATATATATATATATATATTCATGCAAGAAAATATTTGGCTATTTTCTTATACCAAGCATTGAGTAGCTCATGGTGGTTGATGGTGCAGCGGTTGAAGGGTTTTTTGTGTGTTTATGATTGGACTTGGGTCTCTCTCAAGCTGCCTACGTACCCCTCTTTCTTCTCTCTTTTCTCATTCCCTCTCTTCTGGCTCTTTCTCTTCTGGTTCTTTCGGTTCTCTCTCTTCTTCTTCCTTGATAGGGCGATCAAGTCACACGTAATTCTTTTTAGGGGAAAAGATGATGATTATTTAAGGGAATAGTGATATTACAGGCTAGGATAGCCGGATGGCAGTCCCAAGGAGCCATAGGGTGTCTGTATTAAATGTGTAGGGCCCCACCTCAAAACACCCCTAACATAAGTCTTCCAGTTTTTAGTAAAAATATAATTTTACTGAAAATTATAGTTTGTATGGACCTCTCATAGGAATAGGTGCTCTATACGAGATCTAGGTATCGTCGAACGAAAGAGCAGAGAATCATCAAGCGTGTAAGTTCGAGATCAAATGAATCTGCTCGATAATATAGAGAGAGATAATAGAGAATTATTGAGCGCGTAAGCTCGGTATCGAGCGAATAAGATCGACATCAAGAGAGAGATAACAGAAAATCATCGAGCGCATAAGCTTGGTATCGAGCGAATAAGCTTGACATCATGAGAGAGATAGTAGAGAATCATCAAGTACGTAAGCTCGATATCGAGTGAATAAGCTCGATAATATGAGAGAGATAGTAGAGAATCATCGAGAGCGTGAGCTCGGTATCGAGCGAATAAACCCAAAATCATAGAGTAAGGGAGTTCAGAATTATCGAGCACGTAAGCTCAACATTGAGCGAATAAGCTCGAAATCATAGAGTAAGAGAGCTCAAAATTATTGAGCACGTAAGCTCAACATCGAGCGAATAAGCCTGGAATTATAGAGTAAGAGAGCTCAGAATCATCGAGCGCGTAAGCTCGGCATTGAGAGAATAAGCCCACAATCATCGACAAGTAGTTTCAACAAGTAGAATTCATAAGAAATTTCATCAAGTAGCTTGAACAAGTTGCTTTCACAAGTAGTTGTAGCGAGTCACTTTAATAAGTAGATATAGCTAGTCGTTTTAATAAGTAGAGGTAGCGAGTCACTTTAACAAAAAGTTGATGTAGGATAGTAGCAGAAATCATTGCATTAAAAATAGTAGAAATATATATCTATAGCAAGCAGTAAATGGTGATAAAATGCAAATGATATCACAAGCTGGAATTATCGGGCTTCATTTTTTGTACATATACATAAGAACACAAAATGAAGGTATGCCACCTTCTCACATATCCCACCAATATCTATTAGCTGTTACATATATATATATATATATGTTTGGGCATGAAAACAATTCAACATATTTAAGTAAGAATATGTGAAATAAAATCAGACAAGTCGATTTAACAATCTCTTTACATGCGAGGTTATTTAATAAGTAGTAAATATTTGTGTGAGTATCAATATTCAATAAATATCATCCAATTTTAATAACATGTATATTCATGATTTTCAGGTTTAGTCACAGTAGATATATTAGCGATTCCCATGCAAATAGCCTTTAAGCTATTATAAAGGTTGCTAAATATTTAATACGTAGCTAGCATTTATAATTAGAATTAATAAGAAATAAAGATCATTAGAGAAAATTTCCTAGATGAACCTTCTTTCAATAAAACAGATGAGAATATCTCAGAATGAGCCCTCCGAGATGAGTAGATGAAACCTCTAGGATGAGGCGAAAAACCCTCTGAGATGAACAAAAATGCCCTCTGAGATGAAGCGAATAACCCTTGGGATGAGTAGAAAAGTCCTTTGAGATGAGTAGAAAAGCCCTCTGAGATGAGGCGAATAGCCTTCTGGGTGAGCAGAAAGTGTTCTCCGAATGAGTAGAAAATACCTTTAGATGAGGCGAATAGCCCTCTGGGATGAGCAGAAATGTCCTCCGGATGAGGCAATGAGGCCCTGGGATGAGCCGAAAAGTCCTCCAAATGAGGCGATGAGGCCTTTGGGATGAGCAGAAATGTCCTCCGGATGAGGCGATGAGGCCTCTGGGATGAGCAAAGATATCCTTCGGATGAGGCGATATGCCCTCTGAGATGAGGCAAAAAGCCTTCTGGATGAGCAGAAAAGTCCTCCGAGATGAGCAAAAAATACCTCGAGATGAGGCAAATAGCCCTCTGAGATGAGCAGAAATGTCCTTCAAATGAGACGAAAAGTCCTCCGAGATGAGCAAAAAATACCTCTGGGATGAGGTGAAAAATCCTTCGAATGAGGCGATAAGGCCTCTAGGATGAGTAGAAATGTCCTCCGGATGAGGCGATGAGACCTCTGGGATGAGCAGATGAGACCTCCGAGATGAGGTGAAAAGTTCTCTAGGATGAGGAGATGAGGCAAGAGATCCTCCACAGTGAGAGATGAGACCTTCGAGTCAAATGGGATCACCTCGGACTGAATAAAATCACTTCGGATTGGAGGAGAAATTATCTCAGGTCGGGGGAGAAAAATCAAAAATGAAAGTTTCTGTTCATAGCTTAAATATGAAGATACAGGATACAAAATACCATCTCTACCATTCATATCGTAGAATCATATTTCATAATTATTCCGACCAAATTTTGGCATGATCCAACGGTTAAATTAAAAGCAATAGGATGTTGAATATTCGGAGTTCGTTGGATGAATAAATTAGAGGTTACCTCTGGTTTCAAACACCGATCTCTCCACCAGAAGTTTTTCTCAGAAATCTAGCTGTTAAAACTGAACAAATACATTCCATGATATGGAAGAAAAAATTTCGTCTCAATCCAACGGTGAAATAAAACGATATGCAATAAAGTTGAAAGGCTATGCAATCTAAAATAACCTAGTAAACAGAACAGAAATTTTATGAAACTTCAAAATCTGGAATGGAGTATTATTCTTCAAATACGAACTGTCCCAATAAAGAACATATATGGAAAAAATTTCTGACAAAATTTGACATCAATCCGACGGTCGAAAAAGAAGAGATTGTCAATGGAAATAAGCTCCCAAAACTAACAAAAAACTAGATTGTTCTTGCATTAAAATTGATCTACCAGAACTTCCACTAAAAAGATTATTATTAAAATCCGTTCGGTCAGATTGTAGATCAACAAGTAAACTTCCTCCCATCAAAAAATCAGTTTACTCTAAAGGTGAGATAAAAAGTTACAAGCAAAAATGATGACTGTAACGGTTAAATAAATTTCAGAAATGAGAGAAATTCTTCTATTTTCTTTCATTCGGTTGGGAAATGGCTTTTTATAATCTTCTTATGGACGACGCCAAATGTTGATGCAAGAAAATGTCCGGCTATTTTCTTACACCAAGTATTGAGTAGCTTACGGTGGTTGAGTAGCATCG
>JAVXUL010107455.1:0-18752 GCA_035590515.1 Trichilia minutiflora
ATATGTGAGGAGTTGAATTTTAATTTATTTTGGTTTATTGTATATGGACGGTTGAATTAAATAGAAATGTTGAAATTTTGTATGGAGACGAATGTATTTAAATATTATTGTTATATTTATAATTTATAATATTTAATTAATTTTTTCATTAATATTTGCATAATATACAAATTTTTAAAGTTGTTACAGTTCGATAGAGCATTAGCTTTTTTATCTCGTTTTGAAAGTTAGTCTATATTATAATTTTGGTTACGTAAATTCTAAAAAAAATCAATAATTATAAAAATTTTCTGTCATATATTTGTGATAGATTTCTGTCACATATTTGTGATAAATTACTGTCACACATTTGTGATAGATTTCTGTCACATGTTTGTGATAGAAATATATCACTAATTTATGATAATTTTTATTGCCACATCATTTGTTATGTCATCGATATAACCTGTCACGTCAACAATATAATTTGTCACCTCATCGAACACGTCAGTAACATAAGTTGCCATGTCATTCGTCATATCATCGATATAACTTGTCACGTCAGTAATATAATTTGTCACATCATCGAACACGTCAGCAATATGAGCTGCCAAATAAGCAAATAATTGCTTATATCATTTATCATGTAAGTTAGTTTTTTGTCACATCATCTGTTACATAGACATATGTTCTGTCACTGATTAGTAACAGAAAGAGTTTGTGACATAATATTTTCTGTCATCTCGTAGTGACTGTGGTTTTGGTGACAGAAAATTTTCTGTCACAAAATATGTTTAGTGATAGAATTTCTCTGTCACTAAAGACCATTTTTGTAGTAGTGTTTGATGGATTTTCACTTGGAAGACATAAATAGTTTATTAATGAGTTTGGCAATATGAGAACATTAAATGTTGAGGACAAAGGTAACCTAAAAATTGTTGATCTGATTAGGCAATCTATGGATGCATGCAGAGCTAGATAAATAAGAATCGATAGACAAGGTTACCAACATTGCTAGAAGCTTAAGAATTGGTGTAGTCCACCAAAGGTTGTGCTCAAAACTCAGAAGTAACTCAAGATCGAATTTTCCATTAGTGGAGGAGAATGATGTAGGGCTTTAAAGGATAGAGCACGACCAACACTTAACTTGAAGATAACTTGAAGATATTCTGCGCCAGATTTGTTCTATAATCATTGTTAGAATAAGTCAGGCCTGCAACATCTAGAAGTTAAGTCCACAACTTGTTCTAAATTTTTATGAAATGGCATTTTTACTCTTTTTTACGTTTTATTTTATTTTGTTTTTATTTTAGATTTTGAGGATAGTTATGTAATTATATTTATCCCTAATTTCTTTGTATAAATAGATGGCTAAAACCCCTAATGAAAGCTTACAACTTTGAATTAAAAATGTTCCTAAATTCCTTTTTAGGGTTTGTTCATTTTGTTGGTGGATTCAAAGATTATTTGAGTTCTAATTGTTTATTGGACTGATTAAACATGCTTACACACTACATCACTATATATTTCATTTTCCTCATTCTTTGTGCAGTTCACAAATTTTTTGTAGAAAAAAATTGACTTCCAACAACCATTATATAAAAAATTAGCACCAAAAAATCTCAGTGAAATATCCTTAGTTATGATCATTAACAACCTTCAGAATAATTAAAGAAAACTAATAGACAAACCAATCCAATCCATATAAATAATAAATTGGAAAATTCACACCACTAGGAAATAAATAATAACACGCAAGAACACATGAAATTAGAAAAGATCTCTTATTAACATAGAGAGTTATGATTCAACCTTACAAGACACAAGAACAAGCTTCTAATCCTCCTATTTCTCTCTTTTCTCTTGGTTTCCTAGCCTCCTAAACGTGCCTCCCAGTTTTTTTTTTTCTTAACCTAGAAAATATTACATATTTATAGGAAACAAATACAAGTTGAAACAACTTGGTATTTCTATAACCATTGGGAAATAAGTCCTTGGCAGCTCATGAGGAGGTTCAGAGCCTGAATTGTTATGGAACTCAACCTGCTCGCGACTACAGAACAAGCCAGGCTCCAAGTCCAGTGAGGTGTCCTAGGCATGACTTGTTCTGACCTCAGACTTCTCAATTCAGGCTTCAAGTCCAGCAGGAAGTCCTAGCCCGACATGTTCTGACCTCCTTTCAAACTTCCGCCTACAAAACTGAATAGCACATGACCATAGACTGTCAACTGATGAAAGAAGTCCTCCATTACCGCTCCTTGGGAAAGTTCATTCGGGGATTGATACCGTACTTCACATGTTTTCTCTATTAGAATAAAAAAAGCATCTGTGAATAGGAGTTTAAAGGGTAAGATAAAGAGAAAATAATTAGTTAATGATGACCTTGAGTACCTTCTTTTTCAAAAAGAACTTGAATATTTCAATCTTTTGGGTTGCAGGTGCGTTTCCTCTTCTTCATCAATGCTGAAACTTCTGCTGCGATCTTTCTCTAATTCCTCAAATTCTTTGGAGTAAAATAAATGGATCCCACATTTTTTCACCTCAACAAATTCTATATCAGGAGAATCATCGACAGAGAACTGGACAAAGACCTCCTTACTGCGAGAAGTTTCACCGAAATCATGACCAGGCTTACAGTATAAGTTGTATCCCAAAACTATATGATCTGACTCTACATAATGAAACCGAGTTAACATGAAATCGACATGCCAATCACCATCGTCCATTTTGATTTTCCATTTACATTGTACATTAAACCAATTGTCGGTTTCCCCATGTTGCTCTCCAATTGCGACAATAACGCAATATGCAAAGCCAACCAATATGTTATTCCGAACAGTTGATGGTAGCTCCAACTTTATGGAAGATCCCATACTTCGATACTCAAAACACTCTGGAATTTCACTTCCAGGGAAACGTATGCCACAGTTAGAGTCTACAACATATCTCTGCATATCGTATGCATGCATTATGCAATCATCACTTTTAACAATATTGTTATAATAATTAATTAATATAATATTCATATTTGTATGAAGAAAAGACAGAGAGTTAAAAGACGCACCTGTAAATTAAGCTTAATTTCCTGTAGACCATCTTCAACAATTTTTCTGATATCATTTGGATCCAACTGAAAACAATTGCTCAAATTAAAGGACCATAAACTGTTGGATGATTTAGGAATCGATAAACCTGATAATCTTTCCAATACCGTGCAATGATTTGCATCCACGTGAATTAGACTACACGGAAGCTTTGGTAAGGATCGAAGCCGCTTGCAATGGCTTAGACAGAGGCTCTTCAATTTGGAAAGGTTTATGATGCTAACTGGTATTCTCACAAAATAGTTTTGCTGAAGATTCAATCGTTGTATCAAGGATAACTGGTCAAGATTTTCAGGCAACTCAGTGATGCCACAATCAGTTAGAGATAGAGATGTTAGGCTGTGCATGCCACCTGAAGAAAACAAACTTGGCAATATGAAACCCATCAGTTCAGTTCCCCTCCATCTCTTTAAATATAATTCCTGAAGGTTTTTCAAACGTAGAATGGATGATGGTAGTTCTCTTATGCTACTCCCATCCACACATAGCCACTTCAAGGTTTCTAAATTTCCAAGTTCGTCAGGCAACCTCTGAAGTGTTGAGCAGTTTGAGAGATTCTTTGTACCTTGTCTTGTTAGAAACTCAATGGCAATGGGAAATTCTTCGAATCCACAATTTCTTAAAAATAAATTTCCTAAATTACAAGATAATATTTCTGGAAGCCTCTTCAAATTTGAGCAAAACGAAAGGTCAAGAAACCGAAGATATTTAGAGTCAATGCTAGATGGAAGACACTTCAGACTTCTGCATCCATGTAGGTCCAACACAACAAGCTTATTCAAATATTTAATGGATGGGTGCGTCTCAACCAAATTTGAACAGAAAAGTAAATGCAAATTCTCAAGATTTCGGGCCAATGAGAGGTCTGGGAGTCTCCTTAACCTCCTGGAGGCAGTGAGGCATATATCTTTTAAATTACCAAGATTCTGACAAAAAAAAATAAAAATAAAAACAACACAATTAATTATCATCAATGACTTTTAAAAATAAAAAAAATAAAAAAAAAACTTACTTATACCTGAACACCGTCCCAAAGTTGTTCAACTTCGCTACGTGGCATTATAAGCGAAACAAGATTCTCTGCACGAATGTTTGAAGGCAATGTTCTCAATGGACATCCTTGCCACTCAAAATACCTCAGCTTGGTAAGAATAGAACCTGAGACTTCAGAATTAAATATCTTAAATTTGTTCTTTTCATAGAATCTCAAGAATCTCAAATTACGCATTTTTTCAAAAGTACGAAAGTTCAAACTCGTCTCTTCGACTTCAGACATATCCAAAGAGATTCCTTGAATTTTTTTAGTCCCCTAACAATCAATGAAATTAATCCAAAAGTTAGTATCGAATTACATGAAATCGGAGAAAAATATTCTCCGTGAAGTTTTTGCAAATACTAGTGCATAAATAGACTTAATAATATTATTATTTATTAGCAGCATATATAAACAGTATTTTTTATATGAATTGTTTTTTTCCTAACAAATTACCGTCAAATCATCTATTAACTATTAATTTTTTTAAATAGTTAATAGATGATTTGAAATATAAATATAAATATATAAAGTTTATAAATATGAAATTATTAATTTTTCGTTAAATGCTTACCGAATTGTCGCGCAAAACTTGATGAATATCCTTGTGATACCATAATCGACTGCGTCTTCCAGGATTACTAACAGATTCTTGTCGTACAATTTCTCTACCCATTTTCTGTAACAAATCATGCATTGTTATCTTGTTGTCTGATATATTTATGAGAGATCTATCAACAAGAACGTTTATTCCAATTTCTCCAAAGAAGCCACTTGCATCCATGAGTTTCTGTACGACATCTTTATCTTCTCCTTTGAAGCAACATGCAATATCTAAAAAAATATTTTTCTCTGTATCATCCAAGTCATCATAACTTACTTTTAACACCTCCTGAATCTCAGTGTGAGGAATTATTTTCAGTTTATCTGTTGCACTGCCCCAAACGCTTTTACTCTTTCCAAATAAATAACACCCTAACACTTTAAGAGCTAAAGGAACACCTTGAGCATATTGCATTATTTTGTTTGACAACTCCTCGTAACCTTCATCGGGATGGCTCTTTTCAAAGGCATACCGATTGAAAAGTTTAAGTGCATCAACATTTGGCAATTTCTTTATCTCATATATCTTTTTCACTCTACAATTTTTAAGAACTTGTTTATCTCTTGTTGTTATTATGATTCGACTCCCTATACCCAAATTGTGAAGATTTTCAATTAAGAATTCTATTTGATTCAAACAAGTCACATTATCCAAAATAATTAAAACCCTCTTGCAGCTTAACCTTCTATAGTTGTATTCAATATTAACAACATCCTTCTTCACATTTTCATCCCTTAATAATGCAGAAAAAAGTAAGGGAGTTAATCCTCCAATTTTTTTTGATTCTTCTTTTACATTTTCAATAAAGGAATAACCTTCAAAACAACTAAAGATCTTTCCGAAAACTGCATTAGCAATTGTTGTCTTGCCTATGCCACCGATGCCCCAAATTCCTAAAATGCAAATGTCTTTCGGTCCAACATTTAATAGTGACTCAATTTCTAAAATTCTTGATTCCACTCCAATCAGCTGGTCTTTGTTGTTACTTAGAAACTTATCTTTCATTTTCTTTAAAATGTCATCTGCAATTTCTTCTATAAGTTTAGATTCAGACCTATCAAATACAAATAAGTTAGCTGCGGTAAACATAAGAAACAGAGAAAAAGAGAGAGAGAGAGAGTGTGTGTTATTTATTCGAGCATTCAATTTAATGTAGAGGATAGTTCTCTAACTTGATCAGATAAACAAATTAGAACATATGCATAAAACCCATTTAGTATTTTATATTAGAATTTGTTATTAGTTATATTATTGCTTCAATCTTCAATCTATAATGTCATCTATTAATTATTTTAGTTATTACACATGTTAACTATAATTATTTAATTGAGCAATTTTCAATAAATTTTCATTCTTTTTTGTGTTTGACCAGTATTTCATAAATTTATACTTTGTACCATTCATTCTAAGTTATGAAATAGAAATTTGTATATACGTCACTCTCGAGTGTAAGAACTGGATGTATATAGAATATATTATGAGAAAATTAGTGTTACCTAAAGACTTGAGAATCAAAGCCAGATAGACTGGCTGCTTCCCTCAAAGCAATTCTCCAATTCTGCAGCTTCTCAACCCTTTCCTCGAATCTTTCTTCTAGCTTCGAAAACCCATCACCAAAAGTCCCTGCCTGATGCCTTACATGTGCTGGATCAACCCGATAGAAAATCGGTATCACAATCTGTCCATACATCTTCTTGCATTCAAGGATCTTTACCAGTTCATCGAGACACCATCTGGAAGAAGCATACCCTTCTGAGAAAATGACAATTGAAATGGTTGATCCTTCAATTTTATTAAGAAGAGATTCTGAAATTTCATCTCCAATGATAAGTCGGTCATCAATGAATGTTTCGATTCCTTTTCGACACAAAGCTCCATGAAGATGGCTGGTAAAGTTGTTACGGGTGTCTTTTCCTCTGAAACTAAGAAAAACTTCATACTTTTTTGGAGGAATCATAGTAGTGGTGGAAGAAGAAAAAGCCTTGAAAATTGAAAATTCAGAATTCTGTAAATATATATTCAAGTGTGAACAAATAAATACTCTATATACACTTGCTTTTTATCCAGCTATAACTACCTACTTCCTCGAGACTTCCATTTCATGCTCGTAGTATTTCCAGATTTGATTAATAAAAAGTTGAAACTGCCAGTCATGTCAAATACTTGACTTTCAGTTCAAATTCAAAGAATATGGTTGCCGGCTTTCATGCTAATTAATTTTAACCACAACTAGAAAGCTTTTTCAAAGTAAAGTACGGTCTTTATAATCAATAAAATTTGCTAGTCATTTCAAAAAAAAAAAAGCTTTTTCAAAGTAAATAAAAAATATATGACTTGAACAATGGTGCTGCCATGACTCAACTATAAAACCCACAAAGTAAAATTGAGTCGAACAAGACCAAAGGGGGACTTTTGAATGAGGCAAGGCCAACGCAATCTTTCAAGCAAGACAAAATTGGATACTTTTGAATAAGGCAAAACCAACTTTTGAGTAAGGTGAAATTGGATACTTTTGAGTAAGGCAAAACCTACTTTCAAGTATGCCAAAAGCAGACTTTTAAATAAGGCAAAAATTACTTTCAATCAAGACAATTTTCTCGAAAGTGTCGATATAACAAGGGAGATTTTTGGCTAGATCATTCACTATTACAACAAAAAGTGTATGAGACTTGGCGGCTTTGTTTGATTTTTGCTATAAAAGTTTTGAACATCAACACAAATAAAGTTTTCCTTTATTAACATAAAATTCGCCGTATTTTGAATCACGGGGGCATCGTTCTCTAAAGAATGAATTTTTTGTTTACTTCGAAAAGATTTTTTAGGTATGGTCAATTTAAAAAAGTCAAGTCTTTTTCGGTTAAAAAACATATACATACATGCATACATATATATATAACAAAAATCAAATACAAGACCTCATATTTAAATTTATTTTGATATCATATTAAATTATTGCTTTACTCAAAAATACCTACAAAGCTTAAAAGTTGTAAATTCGAATGCAGACATACATCTTTCCTTTCTGTTTAAACTTTGTAAATTAAAACTTAATATTTTTCTTTTTGTCCAAAGATTTAAGTTTATAGATTAGCGCATTTTTAATTAAAATAGGATTGACTAATAAATTGATGCCATAACATCATTTTTACATCACTCCTTTACTATTATTTTTGGAATAACATATTTAACTAGATGTGCTATGTATCACATAAATTATGTGATTTGCTAGGTTTAGAAACTCGAAAACACTGAGTGTTATGACACATGCTCAAAGACATAATAAAAATAACCGCAAGTATATGGTGTCAAGTTTTATAATAAGTGTAAGTAATGTATTATTCCCACGAGGATATGATAATACTACAAGCTAAATACCGCGATTAGAATAGTAAATATTATCTAGACTAAAGGAAAAAGGCAATCTAAATTTTAACTACTTAAAAGCTAGTAAAAGCAAACAATTTAATTAGAAAACTAGTATAAATATAATGAGCTTAGAAGGTTCAATTCCACTCTTGCTCACTATATTTATCCAACTGTTTTTGCTCTTAAATTCATTTTAATACCATCTATTAGCCTCAGTTCCATTATCATTCCATTCCCTCTTTCGAGAACTTAATAAAATTGTGTGATTAATTAACCTAATAAATATTCCTATTCAATTAAATTACAATAACCACTCATTAAGAACCAACCCGTTTAGCTACTTAATCATTAACCATTTTTCAATACACTAATTCCCAAGTTGTTTTCCTTCAATTGGATATATACATTTCACATTTTCAAATTATTGAAATTACACATCTAAAATCATTTCATTCTAGTGGCCAAGTAAAATGAAAGCATTAAATATTAGGAAAACAAATAGATTCAAGGAAAAACCCTTCATTAATCACAAAATAAGTGTTTAAACATAGCTCACAAGAGTTTCATCTAACCCCTAAGAATGAAAAATTAGCCACTCATGTCATACAAAATAAACATAAGAAATACAAAGGATTTAAACATTCTAATATAGAAGAGAAGAAGAAAAAATGAGCAAAATATAGGAAAATATGCCGTTCCTTTCGAAATCGTCTCTTCCCTTCACTTGTCTTTCTTTTTTGTTTCTTGTGTTTTTCTTAGGTTCTTTATAAGAAAATAGTGTTTCTCTATCTTCTAAAAAGTGTGGCAACTATTTTCCCTTTTCCACAAACCCTTTGGTGCCCTATTTATAGTGAAAAAATGAATTCTATGCACATGCAAAAAATTCTCATAGTTTAGCACTGCAATGGGATTTTCCTCACTACAACAGGCTTGTATGCTTTTAGAATCAGCTCTTCACTCTCATTGTAGTGAATTAACTCATGATTAGTTGATATTTTCTTAAGGTTCTCTGAATTATATTTTATTTATTTTTAATTTATTATATGTTGTTTTAATGAATTTTTAGTTGTTTTTATGTTCAGGGCTTATTTTTCAAAAGTTGACAAATTATGTATTGAGGAGCTATTTTATCAGTTTTCATAAAATGGGCATAACTTTTAGTAAAATGATCGGATTTTGATTATTTATGATTCGTTGAAAAGAAGGATAAACAATATAAAACTTTCATGAAGAGTCAAGTTCATTTAAAGATTTTTTTAGCTTCAAAATAGAGCTTGAAGATGTTAGCAGATAGTAGTCAGACAGTAAGCGAAACCCTTCTAGACATGTTAGGATAGAGAGGCTGGCACCAGGTATGCTAGAATTTACTTGTATTTGTATTTCTTTTTTGCTTTTTTTGTTAAGCCTAGGGTTTGGAAGGTTATAAAAAGGGTATGTATTTGGCATAAAGGAGCATTTGGCACACTTTTGGAGGCTAAAAAACAACAACCAAAGCTTGGATTATAACAAGATCAAGTGGAGTTTTAGATTGAAGACAAAAATTTCAGAGTTTTATCTCTTTTTTCTTTGTATTGTCTTTGAGTTTTGTTGTAAAACCATGATCATCATGTTAAACCTTGATGATTTCATTATAAACATGTTAGGGTGAGGATTTTAATATAGAGGATTAATGTAGTTTATTGTTAAACTCATTTTGATTGCTATATATGAATATTGAATTAATTGAATGATATTTATTTATATTGTTCGGTGTTTGATGCTTCTGTATTCACTAGCTATGATTTGGATGATTTTAAATTTGAATCTTTAGGCTCGAGAGAGTGCGATTTAGATTGGACTATGAGCAATATGACTAGGTTTGTCAATTGATTGGAAAACGGATGAAATCTTAGAAAATATATATACACATTTCTTAATTAAAATATAAACAATTTCTAAAATAGCCCAATAACATTCAATACAATAACACAATAAGTAATTAACAAAAACCAATAGAAAATTTAGCAAAAACAAATAGTAAATAAACAAATAAAAATAAGATTAAAGTTCCAACATTCGAAGAAAAAAATTTAACAAAATAAATCCAAATCTTCTCTGGAATTTTCTCTTGACCTAATTCTTCTCAGTTTGTTACTAGTTTTTTCTTGTGAAACTTTGATTCCTATTCGGATAGAATATTCTTTGCAAAATTTACTTATCATGCTAACATTTGTTTCTTTCCTTATAAATTCGAGAGCTCTTAAAGGCTTTTTCCTTATCTCCTATAACTTATGAAGTTAGAGATGTCTTTGCTACCTAAAAGCCTTCTAATAAAAGTTTGTTTTCTTTATCACCCAACAAGCTCGATGCTCTAGCTTTGTTGGCAAATGACAAGGCTTTTTAAACACTAATCGGTATGGAGACATTCTGATTTATACTTAGAAGTTCATTTGGTAAGCCCATAATACATAGTTGAGCTTGAGAGACCAATCCTTTCTATTTGTATTAATTATTTTCTTTAGAATTTGTTTAATTTCTGTTTACTCTATAATGCGCGTGTGAATGTATCAAGTTTTGTAATAGAGAATGTTTAAGTTCATGTTGTTGATTACACAAGAAATTAATTTAAATTATGTCAAGTAGTATAAGTGAATTGATACTAGCTTAATATAAAGAATCATTAAAATAACAAATTAAATCTAAGCCTTTCCTCATTAACCCAAAGAGTGAGACTTTCACCATGTACATCAATGAGAACTCTTTTGACTGTCAAGAAAGGTCGATCAAGAAAAATAGAAATCTCTTAGTCTTCTTCCATGTATAAGATGATAAAATCCACCGAAAAAATAAATTTATCCACTTTTACTAGAACATCTTCAATTATTTTCTTTAGAAACTAGAGTAATCGATCAACCATTTGTAAAGATATGATGGTAGGTGTTACCTTTACTAACTCTAACTTTTGAAAAACTAAAAAATACATAAGGTTGATGCTAGCACTAAGGTTGTATAATGCCTTTTCAAAGTTTGAATTGTCAATAATATACAGAATAGTAAATCTACTCAAATCCTTCACTTTTGTAGGCACCTTTCTGTAAAGGATTGCACTGCATTCTTCTACCAATTTCACTATTTTATAGTCCTCTAAACTTTTTTTCTTAGATATCATTTCTTTCATAAACTTCTTATAATTTAGCATTTGCTATAATGTCTCAGCTAGTGGGATATTTATATAAATCGTTTTCAAGATGTTGAGGAACTTTTTGAATCGATCATTGAGCTTTTTCTTTTGAAATCTCCATGAGAATGATATTGTTGGGGGCCTAATTGATGGGTTATCTGAAAAAGACATTCTTAGTCCTCTCTCCATTTCTATCAACTTCTCAATCAACACTTCTTACTTCTTCATCCCCTTTTTTCTCTCAAGTTCTTCCTTTTCTTCGCTTGGCTATACCATTTTCCTTCTTGGTTGAGTTTTAACTTCTCTTCCAATTTGAAAAAGAAAGGCATTACACTAATCTTTTGGATTCTTTGTCATATCACTAGTAAATTTTTTGGCTCATTGTTCTTTTATTACCTTTGCAAGCTAACAAATCTGCAACTATAAAGACTTCATCGTAGCTCTTATAATGTTATAGTGAGATTTAATGTTGTTAATCCTTGCTTCACTCTTATTGAACCTTCCAACAGTTTTATTAATAAATGTACCTATAATTTCCTTCAATGAATATTTTCTGCTAGATTAACAATTAAACTCGATGGTCCTTGCTACACATTTCTTGTATTTTCATAGGAAAGGTACTTAGAATATCTCATCCCTAGATGATATTGACTTTGCAGGTTATTGTTCTGAAAGTTGATTTTTTAGTTGTTGATAAATTGCTCTTATTCATTTTACATTCTTGAGTACAAACTACTAGCCATGACTACTAATTCTCTAAATAAACCACCTTTATTTGCTATCATAGCTGAGAGTTTACTTGTCAAAGCTAACACTTGGGCTATTAATAAATGTCCTATGATTTCTCTTATTTAGTCATTGATTATTATTAGAGGCCATTTCTTTAAGTGATAACTTAGCTTCTTTTGCTATCTTGGACAAAAGAGTTCCTCCGGTTACCACATCAATAATGGCTCTTGTTTGCCCATTAAAACATTATAAAATAGTTGAATTTGAAACTGATGTCCTAGAGAAATATTCCTTAGAGGGGGTGAATTGGGCTTTAATGTCGATTTTAAAAATTAATGAGAATGATTTGAATAATGAACAAATAAAACGTGAAATAAATGCAACAAGAAGTGAGAGAGAATGAGATAGATAATTTTTATAGTGGTTTGGTTATCAAATTACGTCCACTCTTCTATAAGGTATCATTATGATCTTATTTTATAACCGGGTCAAAAGAACCCTAATACGAATCCTTTTTTTTTTTGCAAAGGTCAACCTATACATTTATGTTTTATATAGGTGATAAGTACTTAGAAAATGATTGTGCTTCCTATTCAAGTGAAGTGTAACCCAAGTTTTTGAGTATAAATAAGAAAATAAAATCCCTCAACAGATTGTGTTTTCAATAAGCACTTTGTAATTTTTTTCTCTTTCTAAAGAGTGAATAAAATGTAATATTCAAAGAGATCAATGACTCAAAAGAAAGTTCAATAAAATAGTTTAGCTCAAAAATCTCTATGATTACTTGCTTCCCATGTGTTCTTATTCAAAATTGGTCGATTATATACTCTAAGCTAATGTGCCCCAACGACTCTTTGAATTTTTCATTAATGCCTTTATTAAATGCTATAAACTATCTATTGGTCCTTGAAAAACGCCGAGAGTATCGATACTTGGTGAGAGGGTATCGATACTTTGATGATCTTCTCAGAGTTTTTTTGATGCTCACGTTACATGTATCGATATTTTATTAAAGGATATCAATACTCGGCTTAACTTCTTTTCTGCATGAGTGTCATTGACGTTGCATATATCGATACTTTGGTGAAGGTTATTGATACTTTTCTGCATTTCGAATCTTTAAGTTCTACCTTTGAATGATTGTATCAATACTTTTAAAATTGTATCGATACTCTTCACATTTACGACTGAAGGTACCCACGCATTTGAATGAATGTATCGATCCTTTGAGCATCTATGACTAGTCGTATCGATACTTTGGCTTGATTTCACTGTAAAGATTTTCAGCCCTTTACATCTTTCTTCGATAAATTGTGTCGATACTTTGAACGCCTTGTCTTTAATATATCATTAATTTTATGCAATGTATCGATACTTCTTCATGACATATTGATACTTTGATTTTCTAAAGGTCTGATGTATTGGTACTCTTCCTCTTTAGTTTGTAAACCTACACTTTTACACTTTCTTGACAAATTGACTTAGATTTGTGCAGTATTGTCAAGATTAAATGATTAAATATTTCATTCATAATTTTATTTAATCAAGGATGTATTCACAAATTAATTTAATTATGTATTTAAATAATTTTCTTTTCATTATCAAAAACATAATAACATATCAATCTCTCCCTTTTTTATGATGACAAAACACTCAAATGATAAATTGAATATGTGAACTCCCCCTTAATCTAAGCATATATAATCTAAGCATCAATCAAAGAAGGAAAAAGACTCAAGTCATCAAAAACACAAAAATAATGCTTAGAAAATGAATTAAGAAGTCAAGGTGCAATAAATTCTATAGAACAACTCCAAGTTCATCAAACAAAAATATAAGAAAATAAATAATGATAATAAAATAATAAAAAGAAGACAAGTTTATCAAAAACATAGAGTAACATCAAGTTCATGAGATAAAATAAATGAATCACAAAAAAAATCAATGACGGCGTTGACAAGTTTGGTGTAACATCTCTCGTAACTCAGGATCGATGTTGTCATCTGAGGATAAGTTGATTGCAGTTGACTTCGATGATGATCCTTCACAAAATGAAGGATGATAACAAGAAGGCGGAGGTCTTAGAGCAGAAAGGTAATAATGTGGAGGAGGCTGAGGTTTAGATGGTTGAGATCCTAGGGGAGGAACATTGGGCCTAGCCAATCGATCCTCGATGGTATTCAATCGAATGAGCAAATCTGCATGGTTTATTATCGAATCTCTCTGATGCTGGTCAACCATCTGCCCAATGTTGTACATCATCCATTCTACCTCATTTACTCTCCTATCTAGCATGTGGAAAGCTAACATAACCATAGATTGAAGAGTGGTGAAACTCACCAATAGCTCATCAATCTTGAACTCAAGTGTCAGAGCGGGTAGTGCTAGAAGCACAGATCGTCTAGATGGTTGAGAAAAGGGCTCTAGCCTATCTTGCTGTGTGGTCTGTAGTGGAGAAGCAGGAGGCAGCGGTTGAACATCTGAAGGCTCAGTAGATGGTAGAGGAATATCGAGCTTATCATATGGAAGAAGAGGCATAGGTTTTCTCTACCGTTGCTGCTCATCAGCACCTAGAGCATCATCGTATGGAATCTCATCTCGTGGTGTCAAAGGCTGATCTTGAGGCATCCAAATCACATTTTACAGTCGAGTGTAGTGCATGTGCCTCAAGTTGGTCTCGCTGAGGGCTGCTGAGAGATGTGGCTCTGTGGGATGCATGCCTTTTAATAGTTATGGATCAGATCTGACAATCATATTTCAGATGGCATAGCCGTAGTGCAGTATATAGGTCTTAGAAGCAGGTTTAGACGTTTACCCTCTATGTTGCAGGTCATCCACCATAAGTCCTCTAATATCATCTCAAAGTATCTAACAGATCGTGCATTCAGATTGTATACTACAATGAGATGCAATATCCTCTTATAAAGAACAAGTCTAACTGGCTTAAGGTCAACTTTTGCCATATTAGGGTTCTTAAAAACCACTTTGCAAGTATCTAATAACCTAAAGTTGCCTATATAGTAGATCTCTCTACCAAGTATTAGGTCTAATGTCTTAGCCAACCTAGTCTCATTAATAAAGAATTTTGCACCCCTAATAACTGTGCGAAACTAATTATACCAATGTTGTCCAGTTTATTAGTCTATTACATCCAAATTTGAATAAACTAATCTAACTAACTCCTCATAGTAACGACCTCTAAAACTTAAAAATTCCATCCATCCAAATCTTTCAAATATGCTTAGGTATGAAAAATTTATAGAACGTAGGAGGTAAAAATCTATTACCCATCCAGAAGAAATTCTTTAATGAGCAAACAGCTGAAGAAATCTGTCTTGTTGTTCTTGCGAAATGCAACCCGAAATGGTCAAAGGGAGATAAACGATTACTTAAGGTTGAGGCTTATTAGGACCCTCATCCCATGCTCTCTTTCTTCTTGGACTAGGAATCATTATACGAGGAGGCATTTTGGCTAGAAAGAGAATCACAAAGGGAGATAAATGAAGATTTTACCTCTAGTATGAGAAAAAGATTCAAATGATAGTTAATGAAGGTTTTAAAACACGATTCAAAAGTTATAGAATTGGGAATCGTGCTCAGGTATTGATATGGAAGGAATTATCGATATTGGGTATCAATACAAATGAGTAAAGTATCGAAATTTAGAGAGTTTTTGAAAAGTTGTTTTGATGATGATGTGAAAAGTATCGATGTAAGCCAAGAAAGTATCAATACTTTTGAGGGACTTTTAAGATGAAAGAGAAAACTATCATAAATGAGCAATAAATGAGTTAATAAATCTATAAAATGTGGCAATTAATAATTAGGTAGTGGTGAAAAAGTGATAAAATTAAAATGAAAGGCTGTGTATTAATAACACCTTTTGACACTTCAATTTTCATGCATTTCAAATCTATGTGTCACGTGATGCTAGAAGTATCGATACTTTATCTTGAGGTATCAATACTTTTAACGTGGAATGACACTATACGTAATAAAGTATCAATCTAAAATACTAGGGGTATCAATACTCATGGAAGAAATAAAATGGATTCTCAATAATCGAAAGAAAGTATGATACTTTCTTCAGGGTATCGATACTTAGAGCAATTTTCGTTAAGGAGTATCGATGCTTTTGAGATGGACATGGATACTTAGATCAAATAATTCTAAAAATGAGCTAGATAATAAACTTATTCAGGTTTCATTAACATTAAATGAAAATTAACACATATTCATTATACCCAAATGAGTTCTAATGTCACAAAACTTATCTCTATCAAGAGGTTTAGTAAAGATATCAGCAAGTTGATTATTTGTGTTAATGTAATCAAGACAAACATCATTTTTTTACATATGATCTCTAATGAAATGATGCCTGATTTCTATATGCTTTATGCATGAATGATGCATTAGATTTATTATCAAATTTATAGCACTAGTGTTATCATACAAGATTGGAATCTTATCAACATTAATGCCATTTTTAGACAACTGGTGTTTGATCTACAAAAGTTATGCACAGTAACTCCCAACTAAAACATATTTAGCTTCTGTGTTTGATAATGCAACAATGCTTTGTTTCTGGCTAAACCATGAGATTAATGCGTTGCCTAAGAAGTAGCAAGTGCCACTTGTACTTCTTTTATCAACATTACATCCTCTGTTGTTAGTATCTGAGTAGCCTTTGAGGTTAAATACCCTATCCTTAGGATAAAATAATTCCAAGTCAGGAGTTCCTCTAAGGTATCTGGAAATTCTTTTCACTACTACTAAATGTGATTCCTTTGGATTAAACTAAAATCGTGCACAAAAAAATACACTATATAGGATGTTAGGTCTAGATGTAGTCAAGTATAGCAATGATCCTATCATACCTCTATAAAATCTATGGTTAGCATTCTTTCTAGGGTTATCTTTGTCTAAAGAGGTGGATAAACTCATAGGTGTGTCCACATGTCTACTATTTAGAAGATCGAATTTCTTTAAAAGATCTTTAGTATATTTTGATTGGGACATAAAAATTCCATCAACAGTTTATTTTATTTGTAAACTCAAAAAGTAGTTTAATTCTCCCATCATGCTCATTTAAAACTCACTCTTCATAAGAGTTGAAAATTAATTACACAAGGAGTTATTTGTGCTCCCAAAGATGATATCATCAACATAAATTTATACAATTAAAATATCATCATCTTTGGTTTTTGTAAACAAAGTTGTGTCAACACTCCCCCTTTTAAAGTCATTCTTAATCAAAAATTCGCTAGGTCTTTCATACTATACTCTAGAAGCTTGTTTTAAACTATAAAGAGCCTTAGTTAGTTTGTACGCATGATTTGAAAATTTATGATGCTCAAAACTAGGGGATTGCTCAACATAAACTTATTCATTTAAAAATCCATTCAAAAATTCACTTTTGACATCTATTTGATAGAGTTTAAAATTTTTGAAACAAGCATAAGTCAAAAGAATTCGAATAGCTTCTAATCTAGTCACAGGAACATACATTTCATCATAGTCTATCCTTTTCTTTTGACTATAACCTTAGTAATGAGTTTAGCCTTGTTTCTAATGTGTTAGTGTATGCCCTAGAAATCATTCGTGTTGTTGGTTTTAGAGTTAATGATCTTGTACGCATTTTAAGCATTAATGAAAGAGATAGTTCTTTATTTATATAAATTTACTGCTTCCTTTATTTTTCATGCAAATGAATAAAGAATGTATGTAAATTATCCGGATAATTTATTTAATTATTAAATAAATTATCAAATGATTCCTACGTATGTGATATAAATGGGACAACTATATCACATAGTAGGCATACTACATGTTGCCTAATGATATTATATGATAATATATATAGGCTGATAATAGGTGTATTGTCATAAGGGCATTATTGTGGATTCATCGTTGGTGAATAATTTATCGAACAGGACCAAATATTGATAAATCACATGGTATGCATGTAGTCAATGATTTATCGATAGATTATAATAGTGTGCGATATAATCCTTTGACCTGAGACGTCTAGAATCGGACTCTGTAAGGATGGGTATATTTTATATGGTGTATAAGTACAGGGTTAATCACGTCTTGTACGAGAAACCGATTTGGGTATGCTTTGTTCATATAGGTGTTCGATTGACAGTCAAGATGGGATCCGTTGGCTCGACACATCGAATTGAGAATTTTTGTTGCCTTTGTCTGAGTCGAGTTCCTAATCGAATGTCGATATGATGTTTGGATTATTAATATATGACTATAGTATAATATTGACATATGATCAACGATTCGAAGAAGAATTGAGATTAGGGTTTTGACAGTCCATAAACCCTTTCTCGATTAGGATATGACGACGAAAGGATATTACTCACACGTTATATATAATCAATGTAAGGTTTGATAAAGATACTTCTTCATCATGACTTAGGAACTATGGCACATTACTAGATACTCACCATAGTTGATGAGCAATCGAAATGTTCAAAGTTAAAACGTTCGGCATTTGTTCACAGTTAAGTCACGGTGAACGTTCATGGTCCACCAAAATCTTCTAATGCTTCTTCACATGAGAGAGAGATAAAATATTATCGAGAGAGGGCTAAAACCCTCGTGATAATATAGAAATAGGCTGAAACCGATATGTATAATGGTTATACGTATTCAATACTCTTTAATGTATTAAATAGATGATATATTAATATCATAAGGTTATTTAATGTAAATAACTTATCAAATTTGATAATAATGATTATCAAATATGTTAAAATATGATTT
>JAVXUL010107466.1:0-18750 GCA_035590515.1 Trichilia minutiflora
ACAAAGTGGCTGTAGTTTAGTGGTAAGAATTCCACGTTGTGGCCGTGGAGACCTGGGCTCGAATCCCAGCAGCCACATCCTTAATTTTTTTTTTCCCTTCAAATAAGGACATGAACTCTCCACGGAGTCATGGGGCATGGAAGCCCCATGATCCCATTGAAGCCCAAATAAAACTGATAATTAACTTAATAATGAATTTAAGAGTTCTTGAGTGGAGTTCTGTTGCCGGGTTTCCATTAATGATAATAGAAATTAGTTATGAAAACACAGCTGTTTTCTGTTTCACTTTAAACCTGGCCACTATCTAGCTATAATTTCCACCTATGATCCATATTCTATTTACTCCACTGCATTCGCAATTATTTCTTCAGATGTACATATTGAAGCCAAAATAATACTAATAATTAAATTAATAGTTTCTGTTTCTGAGTGGCGCTCTGTTGCCCGGTTTCCATTAATGATAATATAAATTAGTTATGGAAATACAGCTGTTTTCTTTTACACTTTACCTGGCCCCTATCTAACTATAATTTCCATCGATGATCCATTTTCTATTTAGCCCCGCAAGCATTCCAATTCAATTCTAGTATCCGCAATTATTTCTTCAGATGTTATATGATATCCAATTCAATTCTAGTATCTGCAATTATTTCTTCAGATGATGCGACAGGATATTCGTGGTGTGGGTACAACTGCAAGGATCCCAAAGAAAAAAAAAAGCTTTCGAGATTCTTATCATTAAGTTACTTCTGAGTTCTGATCCTGGAAACTCCTATATCAATACATGCATTAAACTTTAATGGATTAGACTTGTACAATGTGTTTTCTAGATTTATTTAATATTTTTAATAAAAAATCTTACCCGTCCTGAAACACGCGTACATATACATACAAAGGAAGGAAACTAAAATTATGTGAGTAAAAGTTACTTCAAGGCATACCCCAAATGAAGTACGAGGCCTCCGCATGAATCCCAAGCAAGAGTTGACCCATAAATTTCTCTTGGGTCATTATCAAACAGAGTCCTCAACCTTGTGATTTGAGTTGAGAAGACATGCTGACATATATATGATATGAATCATATGATACAATTGCCTTCGCCTCCAATTCAAAATACATTACATTATCAAACAGAGTCATGGCAAAATATTATTAATTATTACTATTCTTTTATAATCTCATCTGTTTCTTCAATCTTTGTTTCTGATATAATCAACAGAAAAAAGCATTAAGTATGAACTAGGAAGTAACAGATAACAAGTCAGTCCCAGTTAATTATATATATAGGAAAAAGGAAAATAAAATAAACAACCCAATACAAATCTCTAGGCCAATCTACAGCAGCAGAGCCAACGAATTAAGTGCTTTTACTCATTAAGCACTTCCTCCTAGGTATTCTTGAGAAAGCTACTGCTACTACTACGCAAATAAATATTCACTGCACTGACTGAGCTTTTTTGTTTTCCACTGGTGACGCCGAATGAAGAGCTGAGCTCAGCTGAGTTGTATTGTAGTTTTTTGTGTGAGTTGGGGATAAGGTTACGGAAATCATCGAGATTGTTGAGTTGTTCAGGCCAATACTTTCTTTCCACCTTTCCCAATTACAAGCCAGACTTTTCAGTGCTTTTATAAAATATTTTACAAATCAAAACAAACTTGTTTGAGTCGTCTCAATGCACAATGTGTATTTCACTAAACCCCATTTCAAGACACCTCTACAACTGATTGTTTTCTGTGTATGTATGGTAAATTTTGGTTTCTGGGATTTGCTCAAATTCCATGCTAGCTCTTCTTCTATTCTCTCTTTTGGGGCTATTTTCAAGCAAGATGCTGTAGTTTTTGTGGCTGCTGGGATTCTGATTCTGATCAGACCCCTTCGTTTTAGTTTTCCTTTTTATTACTTGGTTCGTCAGGTGCAGGTTTTGGCTTGATAAGCTATAAATGTTAAAAAGGAAAGATTAGCTAGTGCATCAGGACACAGTCCGTTCTTTGTTGTCTTTTTCTCCTTCTGTTGTTGCAGTGTACTATTTGATGCCTCTTGAAAATATGTGGTTTTTGGTATTTATGGGCTCATTCATGAAAGGGTTTTTCATAGCTAGCTGCTTCGACTTCGGCTTCAGCTTCTTTTGTCCTGCTTAGTTGTTGGGTTTTATTCGAAGTATTGATTTAAGATTATCCTTGAAAAGCTAGCTCTGTTTTTGGATGGTATTGAAAACAAAGGCCGGAATCCTAATATTGTTCTCTAAGACCACATTTTCCTTTTTGATTCGCAGGAAGAACAAAGAAAAAAACTCAGATTTTTCTTATTAGCAACATAAAAGGGAAGGTAAAAAGAATAGTTCTTTTCGCTCGTTCTATTTATATCGATCCAAGTGACTCCCATCAGTTGCTCAAAATCTTTTCTTTCTCTGCTCTCTGCTGTTTTCTTTTGAATATTTAATTTGAGTGTTAGGCAAAATTCATCATGGCAGACTGGCACGGTTTTGTGAGCAACAACAGGGAGGGAAATAACAGAAGATCAATGAGAGAGGAAGAGTTTGAAGAAGAAGATGTTTGGTCTTTTGCAAATGAAAGTGAAGATTCAAGTCCTCAAATGAGACAATCTAAAGAAAATTCTTCTGGTTTTTCTTCTTCTGCATGGCGCTTCCCTACCGCTCCAAGAATGGTCAGAAGGGCTAGCAATATACCAACTGCAGCCTATGAATCCAACAACGTAGCTCAACAATCTTCAGCTCCTGTTAACATTCCTGATTGGTCGAAAATTTATGGTAAAAATGGGAACTTTGGCTCATCATCAAAAAATAATTCGTGGGTTGATAGCCATGGTGATGGTATGAGTAATGGTGACCGCGATGCTTTTGATGACGAAGATGACGATAATGAAGATGATGATGGTGAAATGATACCTCCACATGAATGGTTAGCAAGGAAACTTGCAAGGAACCAAATTTCTTCTTTCTCTGTGTGTGAAGGGATTGGAAGAACACTCAAAGGAAGAGATCTTAGCAGAGTGAGAAATGCTATTTTAACCAAAACTGGTTTTTTAGAGTAGTTAATCTTATCGTTTTATGTATTGGAGTTGGATCCCATGTAATCTTTTTTTTTGTCATTATGAAATGCAATGGGTTGAGGAACTAGAAATGGAGAGCCTCTAGAACAAGTCAGAGCTGCCGTTGGGTTGGTTTTCAGGAAGAGCTGCCGTTAGGATTTGTGTTTTTGTAGGCTGTTACCAGTGGATGTGAAATTTGAATTACTTAGTTACTCAATTCATGACTCCCTATCTGCTTTTGTCTCCTCCTGCTTTTATTATTATATTTTAATACTTACAAATTTCAAACTCTTTGTCCTATCCAAATTTTCTTTGGTTGTATTTGCTTTATTCATGCCAATAACAACATGAAACCTAAATAACAAGTATCAAATTTCTCTCCACACGCACATTTCATCACCTTATTTTATTCTTAATGATTGTATATGTCAGACAACCACTCCATCAGTTGTCTCTTGTGTACTCAACTTACCTAGATCGAATGGGATTCTCATCTATTACCAAATTCTTTAATCGCAATTTGTATGCGTAACTCTTGCTAAACTTTTCTCTAACCTAATGGGTATGTACTTCTTGGCTTAAATAGCAGAAATGCAAAATTCACAAATCCCTAAAAAAAAAAAGGTAAGCAAATCCCTTTTTCATCTGAATAAAGGGCCACCAATAATGTATAAAGTTCAGTAATACGAATCCTCCTGGTGCTTGTCCTTGGACAGATTCTTGTTTACGTTGGTATCTCTAAATTGCTAACACAACCAGCTCCAGTTTAAGATCCCACAGCTCCACTATATGGTTGGCTACATCCTCGTTTGCCGACACTAATAACAATGATATTTTCTGGGAAAAATATTCCATTTCTTTCGCTATTATCTCCATTTTCAACGTTTTAAGCGTATCCTCCAGTTCTTCAAAGACCACTCTTATTGCCTTTTGTTCCACCAAACACCAAAAGACGTCCCAAAGAGTTAGATTGATGTAGTTCTATTAGACAATACTCCTGTTATGTTTGAACCTCAGTTGCTTGATCATGAACATACACATGTATCAGCGAGTTAGCATCATTATCTTTACATTATCAGCAATTTTGCACCATAGTTGGTGTTGGAAGTGTTGCTCTCCACCGTCATAAACAACTGCTTTGTACATATATATGCTTCTTTGTTATTCATAGCGGGCATTTATAAAACACAAATCTGCAATGCATGAATATATTATTTATATTTTTGTGTAGTTGCAGGGGAAGCGGAAACAAGGTAGTTACAACACTACATATTAAATTCTGCTTTCGTTTCACGAGTCCTAGCAGGCAAGATTTTAAATAAAGATAGGGCAGTGGGAACTCCAACATAGATTTGTGGCTATTTAAGGTTATATTTTATGTTACAAAATTACCAACATAAAATTTACTGGGGAGAACTCCCTTTTTCTTTTCTGATAAAATCGGCTAAAATAAATGGTTTCTATTTTTCTGGATGGAAGAGAATTCTGTATGATATGAGCCAAACACCATCAACTATTTAATACGTAATTACGTTAATATTCAATTACTATCATAAATACATCTTCGGCTAAATAAATCATAAATAAAATCTTTAAATACATATTACGGTAACATAGTTTTCATGTTAACAGTTTGTTTAAATTCTAAGCTCCTCACAAACTCAAGTGGGATAAAAACAATCAGGTCTTAAGATCTTAAGTTCTCGTAAATACAAATATAGTTTGTGTAATTATATTGAATAAGTCTATAATTTCTACTGAAATGATCAAATACATGAAATACTCATAAATTTTAAGTTACATGCTTTAACATGTGATAGTTTAATTTCAAAATTGTAAGGGTAATTTGATTATTTTAACGAAGGTGAGAGATTTATTTTATATAAGTATAAAAATTTGGGATCTGGATGTTATTAACCCATTCTAAAACGAACTAAAAACTATACCGGTTTGACCCGATCGAATCCAAGCTAGCTCTGAGTTCTAACTGAACGGAGAAGTGTTGCTGTTATTATAAGTTCGTGTTCTAAACTTTGATTACATTTATAGAAACTAACTTTAGAACAAAGTTAAACGACAATTCTGTAATTTGGAGTTATTAAGAGTGCAGTTAGTGGGTCTGTCTATTCACTATGCACCTCTCTTGGCTCTCTCTTTAGCAAAAGTGTGTGTTTCAAACCAACCAACACTGTAAGATTAATCTTCCCCTCATTCTGAACCCGTTTCGTTTCGTTTCGTTTCGTTTCTGTAGTTGGCCAAGTTTTTTATTTATCTGTTTTGATTTTCATTCTGTAGGGCAGTGGAGAAGGGAAGAGCAAAAATGTCTTTCAAGAGCAGAGGAGTAGGGGATTTTACTACAAAGAATATTTTACCAAGAAAATTGGCACTTCTTCTGTATGTTTGTAGCTTCTCTGCAGGAATGTTTTTCACGAACAGGTACATCTTTGTTCTTCGGTTTTTGTTTATTAGAATTCAGACTAAATTCTGCATTCGCCGTTTTTGGCCTGGTAAGTATCTGTGCATTTTGAGAATAAGGTGTGTTTTGTGAGAAGAAATTGGAAGGAAAGTCTTTGATTAGCTCGTTTGTGAATGAGTTGATTACAGTTCTGTTGATTTTCTGAAATTTTGATTGTCTGCTGTTCAAAATTTGGTAACGAAATCACATTGGGTCCATTTTAAGCACGTTCCCCTTTTATTCTGCCTCTATTTCAAGGAATTGTTGTTCTTCAATAATGTAATATGGTCTTCTTATTCGATTTTACTGCAAGTAATTCACATGATTGCAATGGACAAATATTGTTCCTTTTTGTGTTCTCTTGTTCTTCTGAAATTCGTCTATGGAAAGGGAAGTTATATATCAAGTCCTTTTGTCCTTGAATTGATTGCGTGAAAATTATGATAAAAGGAATAAACTGTTGAATTATTGTGCTCTGTTGGCCACTGGAGGTTCCTAATTGCACCTCAACTAAGTCTTAATCTGTGTAGGATCAGTTACGTTGAGATGTATGTTTCCAATTCCAATTACTTGGTGTTTTCTTTTTCATGGCATCATATTAAGTTATGTTATGCTGCATGTTATTGTTTTTGACATCATTTGCTATGGGTGGGATTTGCTTTAGCTACTTGCCAATGTAGCTTGTTTCTCAGTATATGTATGTTGTGTAAATCGAGAAACATTTTCAGGATGTGGACAATGCTGGAAGCTAAAGATATTTCAAGGACATCCAAAATTGAGCCTGAACAGATAAAGTCTGAGGATGTTAATCCCGATCTTGTTAGTGCCCTATTAAACTACAATCCAAATCTTATTATAGATGGACAGGTTTTGAAGATGTGATGTGTAGCTTGAATCAGTACTTATGTTTGAAATCTAGGTTGTGGAAAAATGAGTTTTAATTGCTAACAGAATAGTTCATCTTCATTACAAATCGCTAGTCATATTATACACTACTACTATGACTACTGCTAATTATCAAAAGGAACTTATTTCCTTAACAATAATGCTTTTTCATCTGTAATAACATATATTAGGAAAGAAATATATTCTGTTTACTCCAGCCTCACCATCCCACACATTTGCTTCCCAGCATAGCATATTTAAACCGAAAACATGTTTAAATTGAAAGAGCAGTGCTTGTCAATTCGTTTCAGAGAAATTTTGCTATCCTTTAGCATCTTTTCTTCTTCCCGTTTAAGAGCATGCCTTTAAGGGAAGATGAATCTTGATCTTTTATAATGATTTCAGCAGATTGTTGCTACTTATTAGCATGCTACCAAACTTAGGATCAATGATCATAAAAAATGCAATATTAGTTATAGTGGCTTCTGCTCATTTTCTACCTTATGTACTAGAAATTTCAATTTGCTTGCTCTTCTTATCGATAATCATACTCCTTAATAACTATTGGCTATTACTGTCACTCATTATCTCCTCTCATTCCCTTTCCTACACAAGAAGGATGTAAAGCATGAATCCAACAACACTGACAGAGAAGTTTCAATGGTTCAGCAAGTTATTAAGTAAGCTGTGCTAACTCTTGTTTAAACTTGAACCATTTATAAGAAATGCTATTGTCTTTTAAATGAACTAAAATCAAAACTTATAAATCCATGAATGCAGGGAAAAGGAAAAAAGAAATGCATATTTGAAGAAAAAAATAGCAGCTGTTAGGTCCAAACACAAATTTATGACACACAGCCATCCTACAAAAGGAACCTCTAACACCTCTGGATCAATGTTGAAAAGAAAGTACCTTGTGGTTGTAGGCATAAATACAGCTTTTAGCAGTCGAAAACGAAGAGATTCAGTTCGTGCAACTTGGATGCCACAAGGTGCGCTAATTAATTTTATAGTGGTTTAAATTTCTTCATTCTCTTCCTTCCTTTGATTTTTATGCCACATTCTCTACCTAATGTGTGACAAATGTGGTTTACTGCAAAAATGTTACCAGGCAAGAAAAGAAGAAGGTTGGAGGAAGAGAAAGGCATCGTCATACGCTTTGTTATAGGTCACAGGTGAGATTTTAAAGAACCTTGCAATCTTTCATATCTGGCATTCGATCATCCTATTTTCCAAAAATACTTCAGCTATGATGCTCTTTTTTTTCCTTTGATGATAATGAATGAACCTTTGAGTCTTCTCATTGAAGGAATTTGAAAATCTATGATTATGTTCTTTTGGCTTTCTAATGAGGTGTAGTTTATAATTCGACCCAATTGATAGAAAAATTTTAGTTTTAAATCGTGGCAAACGGGAAAGTTGTGCTGCTGAGTAATATCTTGCATTGGCATTATAGCTGTTTGGCCAGTAAATAATACGTCAGGAGGGTTGAAAAATATAATAAAAACTTGTGGTGTTTGTAATTTAGTTTCCTTTAGAGTATGAAGTTAAACATTGTCCATTAATTATTTGGGATTTTATCACTAGTTCAACATCCGGCAGTATTCTTGATAGAGCTATTGATGTAGAGGAAAAGGTGCATGGAGACTTCTTGAGGCTGGTGAGATTTCCTTCTTGTTCCTTTAATGCAGTAATTGGTAAATACATTTAAATTTCTAATAATCTCAAAAAATAATTAAAAAATCTGAAAAATCCTCCATTGTGTTTGTTTCTACCATATGTGCAGGAACATATTGAGGGCTATTTGGAATTGTCAGGCAAGACCAAGATTTATTTTGCTACAGCTGTTGCCAGATGGGATGCGGAATTTTATGTCAAAGTTGATGATGATATTCATGTAAATATAGGTAATAGGAAATTTTGTACCTTCTTCCTTTTGATGGTATTACTTCTTTGTAGTGCCTGTGAATTGTCTGAGGTATTGTGGTAACAGTTATGGTCTATACATGTGCAGCCACTTATTGGTAGTCAAATTACAATTATTTGTTACACCATTGTTATCCAAGAGGTTGCAAAAAGATGATATGAAAATATGTAAACGAATTTTGCTAATGTTTAATTTCATATATAGAAAACTTGGTTGAAAAGCAGAGATGAATTGAAATGTAGGCTTATTTGGGTAATTTAATGAGATCAAATAACTCTTTAACAATTGTGCATGTAATGTATTTCATGCTTCTCCTTTATCTCATCCAGTTCCTTTTCTCTTAATTTCTCACAGCAATGCTTGGAACAACTTTGGTTGGACATCGGATGAAACCTCGGGTTTATATTGGTTGCATGAAGTCTGGGCCGGTCCTTGCTAGAAAGTAAGGAATATTTCCTATATTTTTTATATTGACTAAGCTATTTTGATATGTGGGTAAATTTTGATTTTGAGTATCCTTTCCTTTTTATAGGGGAGTGAAATACTATGAACCAGAGTACTGGAAATTTGGTGAGGTTGGAAACAAGTACTTTCGTCATGCCACAGGACAACTATATGCTATATCAAAAGATTTGGCTACTTACATATCAGCAAATCAGTAAGCTAACACTTGTTCCAGTCTTTGTATTGAAAGAAGTTTCAAGCTTGTTTGTCAGTAAATGAGCCAATGCACGAATTAAAAACTGGAACCAAGAGGTTCTTATACCATCTCCACATGTTTAAAATTCAAATTTAAAAGGTTGTTCTAAGATAAAAGTGGCTAATTGGTTTTTCAAATACCTGCCTTTAAATTCAAAAAGAAAAATGTGTTGGCAATTTACCTCATCATGCTAAGTGTTCTTAACCATCTCAGGCATGCGCTGCACAAATATGCAAATGAAGATGTTTCTTTAGGATCTTGGTTGATTGGTTTGGACGTGGAGCATGTGGATGATCGAAGCTTGTGTTGCGGTACCCCACCAGGTAAATTCTAAATTTATCGTTATACAATTTATAATAATAATAATAATAATAATAACAATTGATAAGCATTTGTCTTGATTACAACATGTGATCTGCTTGGTTTTCTTCGCGTTTTCAATTTTAGTAACATTGATTCTGTGATTTAATTTGTTTTTGCAGATTGTGAGTGGAAGGCTCAGCTAGGCAAGACCTGTGTTGCCACATTTGATTGGAGATGCAGTGGCATTTGCAGGTCTGTTGATCGCCTCAAGGAAATTCACAATCTCTGTGGTGAAGGTGAGGAAGCTTTATGGCATTCAAGTTTCTGAGAGGGAGCCAGCTATCTGTACCATACTCGAGAAAGTAGGCACATACTCAGTTTGTTCTCCAACCCCATTTCCCTTGTGGGTGTGGAGTACGTAGTAATAACAAAGGATAAAATTAGTACAAGGGAAATACAGAAGAATGAAAATATAGAGTAACAGCCCATTCTTTTAATGGCTTGAGGGCTCTATTATAAGTTCTCTGCCATGACGTCGAACAATAATCAGTGGTAAATTCTGTAAGCTGTTGTAGCTACTTGCTCTTGCTTCATGAAATTTACTACATATTACGATATTTCTTTCTAAGCACTCCTCCCACTCTCTCTTGATAATTGTATGGGATGTTTCTTTTGCAGTTTTGGATGACATCTTCAATTCCTTTTAAAGCTTAGACAAACTGATGTGATCGTGATGATATTCTATAATTACCACATATCATATTATTTTACTACGATAACGGTAAATTTACTGGAGTAAAAGAAAAATGAGTTAAAAGAGATTATCATATTCATTTGTATAAGGAGTTTGTATCTCTAACATTATTATTTTTTTAATTATTACAATTACTTTGTATTGTTGGTTGATTCAATTGGTAAAACTTACAAAAGTTTTGTGATTTCAATCTCATTCACATTCCTTAATTACTCTTTCATATTTCTTTGTCTTAACTCGACCTTTGAGCCAAACAATATGGCTATGATTTAGTTTGAACCTTTATCCCTTCTCGCAGAAAGGGTATTAAAAGAGGGAGATTAAGAAAATTCTACAGTCTTGTCACTTGATTTGCCATATCCATCAGTGATGATTCTTGTTCATTATACATGACAAATGTATTAACACACGGTTAAGAATTAGGAAAGATCCCATTATTAGCTTAATTATTACAAATTCGGGTTCTCTCTCAATTTGAACTTCTTCTATGGACAATCACAACTTATAATTGGTGATTGCTAATCATTTATTATTATCAACAAATAGATAATATCATATTATTAGAAAAATAATAATATAAACACAGTTAGTGGAAAGAGTTGGTTTGTGTCTGTTTGAACTTCGAAGAGGCTTTAATAATTATAAGCCAAGGAGGCCAAAGAAGATGGATTCTTGTCTTATCACCTACCATTATCAACATATGTACCACTTTGTCAAAAAAAGTAGTGCATCTTTACGTAGAATTAACTAATACAACCAAAAATCAATTTCTTAATTATTAATTAATCTATTCTTACCTAATACAATATTCCCACGTCAAGCACTGCTTTAAAGAAAATAATAAAAAAATTGAACAACATTCCAATAGATTGTTGCAGATAAACTTTTGCCTAGTTTGATTGCTTCCAGTTTTGCTCTGGCTTGCCGCATGAAATTAAACAAAGCCAAACCTAGATCGTGCAGCAATGGCAGCAGCACAGAAAACAAGATGCTGTAACAATTGTGGCAATATGCATGCAACTGGAGAACACGAGGGGTATTTCTATTTTATTCTCACCCATGAAGCAGCCGCCACCAACATCTACTGAAGACAGGAGGAGTTGAAAAGTTATACAATCATTATATACGGTAACAAAATCACCAAACGAGATTGATGATCTGTCGTTTAATTAGAAAAAGTCCATGTAAGAATAGTATGAAATATACGAAACACCTTTGGAATAAAGAATATTTACCTTCTAAAATCAAAATGTTGTCCTTTGATAGGTTGTAACAAGCTGGAATACCGCAGCAATATCGCACGTGATATTGGCACGGCTCAATCAAATAACAGCGTTCTAAACTTGTGATGAACACTGCTCTCAGATTGAACCGCACCAATATCTCGTACTCTTTACTCTTACAATACTGGAATAAACATATATATGATCCACGCATGCGCACACACATCTATAAATGCACAGAAATACCTTCAAGAAGGTATAAAGAAACATGGACAAAGATGAAGAGGAAGAACAAAGAGAAAGGAGGACATAGAAGAGAGAAGGTGAAATATTATTCTGTGTGTGATCTCTCAGGTGAAGAATTGAAGTTGTCCTCAAAGATTCTCAGATTTTAATTATAGAAAGAGATGGGGTTGGGGGGCTGAGGCTTTGAAGATGCTGAGCATTGAATTTGCCAACAACCCAACAGCAAAAAGAAGGGTGGACATAATAAATTTAAAGTTAGGAGACAATAGAAAAGTTTACTGAGCCAAAACTCCTTGAACTTTCAATTTGTATTTATGAGGTTGAAGGTACGTGCATGTTGATGTGGTGCCACCAGCATTTGAATTTGAAAAAAGGACGTGTAGAATTTATTATTTTTCCTTTGAAAAAAAGCAAGTTTTATTGGTTGGTACACTTAATTTTAGGTTTGTGTCTAGTCGATATTCTAAGAAAACAACTTTCTTCATATGAAAAATATTGGTTTTTATTAGAAAAAAATATCTAAAATCCTAAAAATTAATTATTGATAAGGAATTTCGTACGAATATTGAACACTCAAATCTATTAAATTTTGAAAGAAATTTATTATATCCTGTCACATAATTTTTTGATTCATTATGAATCGTTTCTCTTATGTAAAACTACAACATAATATAGACAATCATGATATAAAATAAAAATATGGAACCTATTTTGCATCAATATTAATTTTACAATTAATATTTAATAATAAAAGTTTACCGACACTGAGAGGAACGTTACAAAAAAAAATTAAAAATCAAGCAGTTATGAAATAAACTTTAAAACTCAGCAATTCAAGTATATAATTAACGATCTCAAGAGTTGATTGTTCTCAAATTTTAAATATTGGTTAAGTTCTAAGACTAATTCACGATTGGAACAAATAGTTCAATGTTAAAAAAATGCTACTTTATATCAAAAGATATAACATTGAACTTTGAACCTCTTTATCAAAGAAGGTTTTAACCATAATATTAAACTCAGAAATCTCCTTATCAATAAAGGTCTCAACCATGACGTTAAATTTTGAGATCGTTTTATAATAATTACTTGACTGTGTAAAAAGTTCAAACTTATAGATTTTTTTGCAAATAAAAAGACATTTTCTAGTTTAGTGGTTATATCCAATGATAAATACTTGTAATTCTATGATTCTTAAAAAGGTTACAATCATGAAAAATGTAGAGGCGGTTAAGCTTGAAGGATAATACAAAGATATAAAAGAGAAAGTAAGGTAAGTTATTCTGAGTAAAGTTATCAAATTACTGTTATTTTTCTCTATAAAAGTTTTTCCTAAGAAAAATCCTAACTTAAGCATCGAAGAGTTTTTATGGAATCATCGACTTTATCTATAATCCTTCTTTGTGATTTCAAGTTGTTAGAAATATAGAAAATAATGATAAGAAGTTATTCTAATGCCTGAATTTTGACAAAAATTTTTGTGCATCAATATTTGTCGTCGTCTATAAGGAGTTGGATAAAATGCCATAATAGTAATAGGAGCAAAAATAAAAAAGAAAGTCATAGTAGCAATAAGAACATATACAACTAGGAGATGTACAAATAAGAGGACTCGAGAAGGAAACTCCTTTAAGTTAACAACTGTAGCTAATAATAATCACAATCTATAGAGGTCAACCAATGAGAACACCAGTTCCAAGATATGGTCCACAATATTGTTTCTACGACAGATCCCTTGCAAAAGAGTTAATAAAAAAATTGCTCAATTGATTCAAAGGCTAAATGACAGCGAAAGAAGGCTTACGAAAAACTATCAACATATTTAAACTTTAGTAAAAAAGATTGTGACAATGAACAAAATGCTCCAGAATGAATCCTTTAGCCCAAAAATTGTTGCACCATCAGAGGTGGTAGAGAGTAATACTTCTAATATTATCAAAAAGGATAGTCGAGAGGTGAGGCCCTGAGGAATACTTCAAAAAAGAGATATACTATCACTAAAAAAGGGAAAGGAAAAGTCTCAAACCTCTTGATAAAAAAGATGACCAAACGGAGGGATGACAATACTCCGTTCAAAATTTTCAATGGTTCATGATTTAGGCCACTTCATGTTCCTTATAGTTTAATTACAAGTAGTAAATAAGGGTCAAAATGTAGCTTGGATCCAAAGGATATGAGAAGGATTCTCAACCAAAAACATCAGAAAGGATAAAAAGACTTAGATCATGACAAATCCAAGAGAGATGAGAACAGGGGACGAGCTATAGGAGAAAGGAAAATCGAGATTTTTGTTAAAAGGTCAGTAGAAGATTTAGAGAATAAAAACAACGGGATTAGTGGTGAAGCATTGATCCAACACTAAGCTCTGGGTGACATTCTAAATTCCTTTTTTCTTAAGAGATATTGAACTTAGTGCTGTCTTAAAAATTTAAGATGCCACAAATAATCATTTTCATAAGAAGAACTAGCCCTTCCCTTTACATTGATTTGTTTCAGAAAATAACGTTAATTTAGGCTTGAATGAATACCAGATGTGTTGTTTACTCCCATTTGATGGAAACTATGGCTTATGCATGCAAATTTGAAAGATTTTCTCCAAGCAACACATGACAAAAACATGAAAATAATAGAAAAAACATAGAAAACATGTTAGGGGTTTTGTTTGTTACCAAGCTAGTTAAAGGATTTGCTGAAGTTTAAGTTAAAAGACATAAGCTATCCTCAATTAGCATCCATCCCCATTTGTTTCTATGCTTGGCCATCCAACTCTTGGAGAGAAAGAAATGAATATGTTTTTTATTAATTACAAAATGAAATATAAATCAATATTTTTATTTTTATTTTTTTTTTCAATTAAATAAAGCCATATTTATCTAATAAATAATATTATTTAATTGGACATTATGTGATACATTCAGATCTACATTAGGTGGATACAAACAAGTTAAAATCAACCAATAAGGATTTAACATATGTATAATTATTTGGACAAATGAAATTATGCCATATGTCATAATATTAACCTTTAATATTTTTTTATATTTATCTGATTATTTAATATTTAAAGAAGAAAATTAATTAATGTTATGAATTTTCAAAATTCCATTATTATGATACATTTATCAAAATACTCTTGGTCAAAATATAACATAAAGGTAAAATGATAATTTTTTTTTCTAAATTAAATGCTTTAATTTAGATTTTATCATTTTATATTAAAATTATATTTTAATAAAATTGATAATCACAATTATTAATTTTGAAATATAATTTACATTAAATTACATAATCTATCATATAAGTGCAAAATGATTATTTTCATCCAAAAAATTAAACATTTTAACTTAAAATCAATCATTTTATATTAAAATCATATTTTAATATATTTAATAATCAATATTATCAATTTGGTATGTAATTTATATTAAATTACATAAATATATTAAATATATAATTCTTTAATACTTTAAAAAATAACATATATATATATATATATATATGTTTTAGCCTTTTATATTATCTTTGAGAGTGTTAGCCTTTTACGGATAATATTTTATCTCTTTTTCATTAAAAAAACATGCAAGGATTTTGGTGTGATCATAAAGGTTTATCATGACTTAGCCGTGAGCGTATACTAAACATTTTGATCTCGAACAATTCGAAAACTCAACGACTATGAGTAGCATATAGTAATGCACTATAGTCCCTAAATCATGATAAAGAAATTTTTCATCAAACCTTTTATTTCTTGTATGTATCATGTGGGTAATATTATTCCGTTGTCAAATCCTAATCGAGCAAGAGTTCATAGAATGTTAAAATCTTAATCTCGATTTATTTACGGATTATTGATCATTATGTCATAAATACATCCCTACGAATTCTTCGTGTGACATATTAATTACTATGATCATAAACTTATATTCCAGACATCCATTGACATTTGATTAGGAACTCGACTTAAATAGAGTCAACAAAAACTCTTGATTCAACTTGTCGAGTCAACGGATTCCATCTTGATTGTTAACGATACTCCTATATAAATAGCGTAAAACCACATTAGCTTTAGTGTATAAGGCGTGACTAGCTATGTACATATATACCATATAAACTATAAACATTCATGTAAGATTCGATTCAAACATCTCAGGTCAAAGGACTACATCGCACGTTAGTACAATATATTAATAAATTATTAACTATATATATACTATGTGATTTATTAATGTTCGCTCATGTTCGATAAATAGCTCTCTAACTATCAATCCATACTAATACACTTATGACAATATTCATATTATCAACCTTACATATATCATCTTATGATATCCATAGACAATATTTAATATGCTTACTACATAATATAATTGTCCATTCAATACCATATATGTAAGGAATATTTTGATAAATTCATTTAACAATTAAAAGTATTTATCAAGATGATTCACATACATTCTTTATATTATTGCATAAAATTATAAAAGAAACAGCAAATATAAATAAATAAAAAATAAATTTTTTTATTAATAAAAAAATTTAATACAAGATCATAAGCCTTAAAACCGACAACAAGATTGATTTTTATGGTATACACTAACACTATTAACACTTTGATTAGTTATGTGAGTCTTTCCTTAACGAGTTTAGGGGAGTTATCTTGAATACAAAAACTCCTAGTTTATTATTGTTGATAAAGCAAGGAGAAGGAAAAAGTCCTATAAACTTTGTTAGAAGGCACCATGATTGGGTCATGGAATTAGGGGCCTTTTATCAATCATTGGCTTTAAAAAGCCTCAAGAAAGGCTTACGTGTGGATAGGGGATGGTATATCATCTAAAAGCATTCTATTATAACCTACGAAATAGTCTATCAAAAATTATTAGATGTGATCAAGATAAAGATCAAGTCACCCTTAAACTAAAAGAAAGGGTCATCCTCATAAAAGAAGGCCTACATTTCAAAACCAAATAATAAAAAATATATCAAAGAAGAAATTATCCAAATTTTAATAGGAGAGAAGATTGAAATTAAGAACGAATAAGGTTTGATAAACGTCGAGATAACACCTTCTCAAAGGGAAAACAGTTACCTTGGAAGGGTGATTTGAGAAAGGTAGTTTAGGTTTAAGAAACAAAGAAATTCACACCACCTAATATGCCACTTTCGAAAGTCTTCGAAGAAATAAAGAGACAAGGGACTTTATTGATAAAGCCTCATCGAATTAAGATAAAACTAAGTGAAAATTTATAAAATAAGTTTCATAATATCTATCAAGATCACGAGCATCTAACATATGAATGCTTCGATCTTTAAAATCAGGTAGAGATATTTGTCAGGAATAACCATTTGTAAAGTTTTGTTACAGACCTTAAAAAAGAAAATTGAGCTCCTAATCGAGGATAAGAATGTAAAAAAAAGACTTGATTAAAGGATGATGGTGTTCTTTTTGAAATAGGCAAAAAAAAAATATTCAAGATACTTCTTACTCAACACCACTTCAAACCCATATATTACGAATATACGAGCAGAGAACAAGCCAAGGGTTGCCTCAGTCCTTATCTTGTTTACAGATGAAGATAAAGTTGAAAGGTGTTATCCCTATAATGATACTTTAGCAATAACTTTGAGAGTTGAAATAGCTCAAGTTAATAGAATATTAATCGATATTGATAGTTCTATAAACATTATTTTCAAGGAGACCTTAGATTCATTGAGCATTGATAATCTAAAGCTGAGACCAATAAAAACAATCCTACATGAGTTTAGAGAATCATTTGTTTACCTATTGAGTTTAGTACAACTGCTGATCACAATGAGAGATAAACTCTATCAATAAATTAGTATAGTTGAATTTCAAGCGGTAGGCCTAAAGATATCATATTCGATAATCTTAAGAAAGTCTTTTTTTAGAACTATAAAGGTAGTAGAAAACATTCACTACTTAAACTAAAGTTTAGGAAGGAGAAGGCATTGAAATATTTAGAGCATATTAGAGAGAGGTCAGGTTATGTCTAGCTATATTAGCAAAGAATTTTTTTGCATTTCAAAATAGCCTATAAGGGAAAGCTCAGAGACCAAAAATGAGAATATCGAGTAGGAGCGATTAATAGAGAATCTGCGTAAAAGATCAAGTTAAAAAAGCAAACAACTAGTGATAAGACCCACAGAGGAGTTGGAGTCTGTGATTTTAGATGACAAAACTACGAACAAAATAGTTAAAATCAAATCCCACCCATATAATGAACAGAAGAAACTGTTTAGAGAAACTTTAAAACAAAATATAAATGTATTCACATGGTCCCATAAAGATATGCTTGGGATTAATCAGAGAATAATTTTTCATTGACTTATAATTGACCCAAAATTTAAGTCATAAAATAGAAGAGTTGTGTGTTTAACATAGAAGAAGGGAAGTAGTTTGGGTTGAAGGAAAGAAGTTAATAAAAGCCGACTTTATAAAGAAAGTGTATTATCTAGATTGAGTGACAAATGTTGTCTTAGTAAAGAAGTCAAATAGAAAGTTAAAGATGTGCATGAACCTCTTTGACTTAAACAAAACTTGCTTGAAAGATAATGTTTTACTTCTAAGAATAGATCAATTAGTGGACTCGATAATAGGATATGAACTTTTGATCTTCATAGATACATTCTCAAGATATAATCAAATCAAGATGTCTGAGACAGACCAAAAAAAGATTGTATTCATAATTATCAAGGGTAAAATTGTCATAAGATTATACTTTTTGGACTGAAAAATAGGACGATAACTTTTAAAGATTAGTCAATTGACTATTTAAACCCCCTAATTAGATCAATTATAAAAGTTTATATTAATGGTATGATCACCAAATTATTAAAGCCAAATAATCATGTAAAATATTTTAAAGAAACTTTCTCTTACTTGAGAAAGTATGATATAAAATTAAATATGTATTTGAAGTTAGACCCAGTAATTCTTAGAGTTTGTAGTTAGTAAATGGAGAATAGAAGCAAATCCCCAAAAAATAAGGACAGTATTAAAGCTCATGTCCCTAACAATATTGACTAACTTGACATATACCAGACACCCCAGACCCTAATATAACTGAGGTTGTGTCACACCCCAACCCATGGGGCCCACCTGTGACAGATGCCACAGACCTCCAGGGTGCACTCACTCACACAGAATACTCCCTGTAGGCCTGTAAGGCATTCACAAAACCTGTCTT
>JAVXUL010107493.1:0-18746 GCA_035590515.1 Trichilia minutiflora
ATATGGTTGTGAATTCTGTATTTATCTACCTTTAAAACAGTTCACTGACACGTCGAAGTCACCATAGCCGAAGCAAGTTGAGGAATCCGAAGACCTGACCTTCGTTCAGTTCGCCCGTGAAGACTCGATAGATGAGCTGAAACGGCAGCGTTGATGCAACATCCATGGTGAACCACAGTCTTGTCACATATCTGATGGATTATCGGAGAAAAAACAAAATTAAATAGGAAGAAAGATTTGCTTTGCCGGCCATTTAAAAACTCTTTTAGATTATTGGTTGCCGCATTTTCAAGCAAAGAGGATTAAAAAATCATATGCAAGCCTTATTGTTGAATGGCTCGAATAAAACGTCAATTCAGCTCAGCAGCATGGAATAATAATAGGGAATTAACCAATAATAAATAAATAAATAATTAATTGCTACTTGAAATGTTCACGGACAATACATGAAAAAGAAGAATAACCACAGCTTTGGATTTTTTTTTTTCAAATAAATGAAAAATGACGAAAATTAAATATATTTCTACTTCAAGTGATTAATTCTTCTATAATTGATTGGATTTGAGAGCCTCCTTCTCTTGCTCTTATTTTTTGGGTTTTCTGGGGAGTCAGAAATATTTTGGGACTGTCCAATATGAAGAAAATGAAATATTTTCAAAGTGACATACGGAACTGCGAATTTTTTGTGATCATCGACGAGGAGGTAAGTTGATGTATCCAAATAAGCGACGAAGAAAGTGAGGACAATATCAATGGCAAAGAAAAAATCAACCACCAAATCGACGAGGAAAAGGGGACCAGTGGCTGCTTTTGGCAAAGCTAATTCAAAAGGAGACGCCCATGCAGAATACACAACAAGAGCAACAAGAAACGTCTGCCACCAACTGCATACAGAGATTGAAAACAGTCAGAAATATGTTGTTTCAAGTTCTGATCAACAGTCAAATTCAATGTCAAATATAGCAAAAAATCTGAGCAGTTTCTGTGGTTTAAAGGCTTCTTTGCAAAATCTGCACTAAATCTTTGTGGGTTTAAATTTAATGGCCTTGGTGTTGGTGGTTATGGTAATCAAACGCATATCAAACAGAATTTAAAGTTGATACCGACGGCCGGAAACTACCTAGCATGCATATTTATTAGAAGCTGTCAAAGTGAACAGAAAGAACTTAAAAAAGAGAAGAAGGAAAAAAAAAATTGAAGCTTGCGTAGAATCATTGAAGAGAAAACCCTTTATTCCTACTTATGTGCATGAAATGACATGAAAGTTAAGAAAAGATATAAGAGAAGGATATAATTTATTTACCGATATCGATAATCATATGGAGCAATGATAAATTTCTTGAGCTTCGGGTGTCCATCATGCACAACAGTTCCAAACGTCGGCAACAGGCTGCTAGAAACGGAGGCCAAATTCTTTACATCTCCACTTGAAAGCCGTTGAAACAGCAACGGTAACGATGATCTTGTTTCTGACCACAAAACCATTTTTTTTTTTTAATGTTAGAGCACAAGGAAAGAAGATGAGGAGCCAATATTGCCGACGTTAAACTTTCTGGGTTGCTAAAAAACGGTAGCGCTTACTTTTCGTGAAATTCAAACTTTTTATGCTGTACTCCCTTGATTTAAGATCTAGAGGATAATCTAGTTTATTAATTGTTCTATGAAATCTCTGCAATCAGGGTAGCCAATCTGACGCTTGGGTTAACTTTGTGTGATCAACGAATCTCGTACCGTAGATTTCGTGTTTAAATTTGCAGCAGCAGCAGCAAGAATCCTCCGTTTGTTGGTCTTATTCTGGGTGATGGGTTGTAAAATGAGCTGAAAATAGGCGACAAACTAAAATCGGTTACAAGCCTGATTTGATAAAGAGCGCTTAGTCTCAAACTTTACTGGCAAAAGATCTAGGACAAAAGATTGTGGTCACAGAACTTTAGAAGAAAAAATAAAAATAAAATATGTTTTTAAAAATAGATATTTACTAAGTTAAAAAAAAAAATTTGCAGATTTGACATGACAGTACTCTAATGTTAATTAAATAAAATTATAAAATCAATTTTTTTTTTTATTTTTTAGAATTAATTTTGAGATATACAACATTATTTTTAATATTTTTTCTTTCAAAGAAAATATTATGTATCTCAAAATTAAAATTTAAAAAATATTTCTCAAAATATGATATTTTTAATAAAATGATAGTAGACATTTCAAAAATACATTTAAATAAGACTTCTATTTTATATTTTCTAATAAATTTTGAATTACCCAAACAAATTTTTTGAAAGACTGAAAAAAAAAAAAGAAAAGAAAAAGAAAAGAAAATAACCACAAAAAAAAATGATCCTTTGTTTGTTGCCTAAAATATTCTAAGTTTAAAATATTAGAATATTTAAGAAAATTCTTTAATTTTTTTTAATCTTTTTTAATAGTGAGATGTTAAGAAAAGAATTATTATTTTTATCTTTTGGCTTGTGGTCCATAATCTTATATATACAGAAAATTATATGTTTTTTGGGGCAATGACAGATTGCCCCCTAAGGTTTGCCTAAAAAGCCACATACCCCCCTATGGGGTATGTAGGTTTTTAGGCAAACCTTAGGGGGGCATATGTCATTCCCCCTATGTTTTTTTAAAAAATTATTTTTTATTTTTATTTCACCTATTATAAAGTAAAAATAAACAATTGGTCTGTACACATTAAATAAATTTATACCCCCGGGTGGTCTGGTGATGGGAATTGGGCTTGGGATCTCAACGTACCAATTTCAATTCCCCCCATGGCA
Organism: Trichilia minutiflora; assembly: GCA_035590515.1. Lineage (NCBI taxonomy): Eukaryota > Viridiplantae > Streptophyta > Magnoliopsida > Sapindales > Meliaceae > Trichilia > Trichilia minutiflora. The sequence goes on from JAVXUL010107493.1 coordinate 2,781, forward strand.
CCTTTGTTGAAGCGCCTAGGGGGTCAGGTCCCGATTTTCTCCAGTCGTTTGGTACCGTCGGTCAGGGCACTTGTCGATCAGGGTACCACGGACGCTTTCGGCTTAGGCCTGGGCTCCATCCCCGTGACGTTGCTTTAGGATAGTCGAGGGCCTGGGTTCCCGTAGCAAATCCCGGGGCAAGCAAATCCCGGGGTGTTGGCTGAGGGTTGGAGTTTCTGGGTTTTCAAAAAAAAAATAATTTATATTTTCATGATACATTAATTCAAACCTTGCTACTCTTATTTGATCATTTTAATTGGACTAATCTTTACATTATGTAATTATTATATTTTTTATAAAAATAAATAAAAATTCATAAAAAGTAAAAATAAATTATATAAAATATGTGATAACAGTATAATCCTATCATATTAATTTGTTTATAAAAAATTATTATCTTTAATTAGACCTGTCAAACGGATTGGGCCGGCTCGGCCCATTACGGACCGGCATTTAAACGGACCGAGCGGAGCCAACCCATTTATTATGCGGACTAATATTTTGATGGTCTTAACCCGATCCACGAGCTAACGAGCCTAAACGAGCCGATCCGCGGACCGACTTTAAAAATTTTAAATTTAAAAAAAATTATATATATAATACACTAATTACTAATAAATACAATATGTTAATAGTAATAATAAGTTTAAAATCTAAATACAACATTTTATAATTTAAATACAACATAAACTAATTATATTATAAATTAATATATAAAAATTTTAATAAGTCAAATAAAAGTTTCATCAATAATTTTAAGTTTAAACAAATAATCTCAAATTTTAAAATATACTAATCCAATATCACTTAATATTAATAAATAATAAGTCTAATATTATTATTAACATTCAAACATAATCAGTTATGACCTAAATATAAAGGTTAAAAAAATTAAATTATTATTTTTTAATTAGGTGAGTTAAACGAGTCAGCCCGCGAGTTAATCGAGTTAGCCCGTTTAACCCGTGGGTTAAGCGGACCGGGTCAAATAGGCCCGTGAATTAAATGGGTCAATTTTTTTTTATCCTAATCCACCTAAATGGTGGGTTAAAAGGGTCGGCTCGCGGACCGTCGGCCCGTTTGACAGCTCTATCTTTAATATTCTATATATACATATTTGAATATTTTTAATTACCTAATGAATAGTATTTAAACCACAAATTAGAATAAAATTGACCTTTTTTCTTTTAAAGTAGGATAAAATTGACTTGCTATGCTGTATTTGTAGCATATTTTCTAATATTATATGATATACATTACATCAATAGGGTAATTGTATTTTATAAAAAGTTACAGAAGTTTTTTTTTGTTTGTTTGAATATGTAAGGAGCTAAACAAATACACCAAATATAAATATGGGTTAAGAAAGTAATAATCAATATAAGTTAATTTTTAACTTAGAAAACTCTTTCAATTTAAAGGATAAAAATCATAAGACTTATCTCAGAGTTCATCCAAATCTTTATTATAAATCTTTAGGTATAAACCTATATCATATAGGTACAAAACTTATATCACAATTGCTAATAATAATATAGTAAACATCTTCAATAATTATAAGCAAAGATTAATCAAAAGAACAACTCAAAATTAGTAGAAAATAAATCATTCTCACCCAAAATAAGCATCTTCAAAATTACTCTCATATCTAAATTTAAATCATCCAAATATTCATATTAAACAGTAAGATGTCTTAAATGTAACTTTAAAATTTTAGTTCGATCGAACAGTGGATTGACCTCTGATAATAAAAAATACAAAAATTGTATGCTGAAAATTTTATAGAAAATTATGCCCCTACTCACTGCCTCTTCTCTTATGTTTTTCTCTACCTCTAATCCACCTCTTTTTGTAATTGATCACCTTTTAATTTAGGGTTAATGATAACTTATATACCCTAGGCTTGGGTTGAAAATATTGGACAAAACCAACAAATCTCTCCTTTCAACCCAATTAGGGAGAAATTATAACTTGAGTACATCATGCAAAAATCATGTCGGCCTTACACCGATAAAATTTAAAATTTTTCTTCAGAAGCATCTTAGTCAACATATCAACATTATTATCATCAGTATGTACTTTTTTGAGTTCTATCTTTCTAAACTCTAAAATATCTCGAATCTAATGATATCTAATATCAATATGCTTGGACTTCGAATAGAAAGTAGAATTCTTCATAAGTTACATAACACTTTGATTATCACATAGCAATATAAAGATATCTTAATTTAACCAAGCTCCCGCGTAAATTTTTTGATCAAAGCAACTCTTTACATATTTTGATAACTGTAATGAATTCTACTTTTGTGGTAAATGAAGCAATATATTTTTGTAATTTAGACTACTATACCACTACTCTCCTTGGGAATGTTATCAAATAACTCAAAGTAGATTTTTTAGTATCAATATCTCTTACCATATCTCAATCGGTGAATTTAATAATTATTAACTTTTCACTTCTAAATAAAAATTTCAAACAAGAAGTACCTCGAAGATACCTTAAAATCTATTTCACTGCATTTTAATGTTTCTTTTTTGGATTTAAAAGAAAATGACTGATCATTCCCACGGCATAAGCTAAATCTGGTCAAGTATTATGAACGTGAAAAATTTTCATCTTACTTCAATCTATAACTCTAATGATTTTTCAAAACTTTTTTGTCCTTAGATAATTTTACCAACTCAAATGTATGATTATTATTCAAAGATTTCATCTCATCATTTATCACATCAACTTACTTAATTTTATTTTTATCTTTATTGCTTCTTCAAAGCTCTCAGGTTCACCACTATCGATTAAAAGCATAAATTGATTAATAAAATACCTGAAAAAAGAACGACGATTTCTAATAGACCCTTTCAAAGTAGTAGTCGGTGGTATAACAATGTCATCTACATGTTCATCCGTTTTAGCTATAACCTGTTATTCATTTTGAATCTGATCATCAATATGATTCTCAATTTGATCATGTACTACAGAAAAAAGAATTGGATTAGTATCAACATATAAATTTAAATTTTGAGATACCGTCTTCTCTACTTTTTTGATATCTTTAATGATTTGACCCTTTATAAAAATAACATCTTGACTTCTCATAATTTTCTTTTTAATCAGATTATATAATCTGTAACTAAACTCATTAAACCACAACAAAGAAAAATGCATTCTTATATCTTAACATCTAACTTAGACCTCTCATCCTTCGAAACATAAACAAATCCTTTACAACCAAATACTCTCAAGTAATTATAAAAAACATTCTTTCCAAACTAAACTCTCTTTGACACATCACCATCTAGAGAAACTGTAACATTCCAGTCCGATGAGGACGGGAAGCGGCACCGAGGTCGAGAGAGATTGAGTAAGGAGCAGTTTCTGATAGGCTTCTAGGATGACAAGGATGAACCGATCCGATGAAGGCAGGAAGTGGCGTCGAGGCAAGGTAGCCTGATTAAGGAGCGACATCGGACAGGCTTCTAGGATGACAGGGGACAAGAATAAATCGAATCCCACATCGAAATAGGAGAGAAAGTTATTGGGCTATATATGTAAAGTTGGAATCAAGTTGTAAACAAGGTCTTTTGGGATGGGAGATGGTTTAACTCTAAGAACTACGCAGTTAAGCGTGCTTGGATGAGAGCAGTACCAAGATGGGTGACCTATTACGAAGTTCTCAGGATAACCCATTCCCAAGAACAAAACTGTGAGGTCTCAAGGGTTGAGCCAAAACGGACAATATTGTTGACAGACTTGGACTAGGTGTTACAATTGATATCAGAGCTAACTCTCCTTCAGTACGATGGTGGTGGTTTGGGGACAAACTAGACGAAAGCTGGTGGGCCTATAACATCCCAGTCTAATAAGGGTGAGAAGTGGCGTCAGAGCCGATAGAACCTTAGCAAGGAGCGATTTTTGACAGACTTCTAGGATGGCAGGATGAATCGATCCGATGAGGCGGGAAGTGGCACCAGGGCAAGGTAGCCTGAGTAAGGAGCGGCTTCTGGCAGGTTTCTAGAATGACAGGGGGCAGGAATGAATCGAATCCCACATCAAAATGAGAGAGAAAGTTACTGGACTATATATGTAGAGTTGGAACCAAGTTATAAACAAGGTCTTTTGGGATGAGTGGTGGTTTAACTCCAAGAATTACGCAGTTAAGTGTGCTTGGATGAGAATAGTACTGAGATGGATGACCTCTTGGAAAGTTCTCAGGATAACCCATTCCTAAGAACAAAATCGTGAGGCCCCAAGGGTTGGGCCAAAACAGATAATATTGTTGACAGACTTGGATCACGTGTTACAATTATTAAAGTTATAATGTTCCAATCCGTGGATCCTACATGTGATAACTGCCATAGACCCTCAAGGTGTATTGAGTTATCAGAATACGTCCTATGAGCCTGTAAGACTTATTAAAAACCTATTTTCAAAAATATTTCACACAACACTTTCAAACAAATTCAATCCAACATCCAAACTTCAAATCATTTCAAGAAAGCGACAAACACTTCTGTAAGAGATAATTTAAATCATTTCCAAAAACATATTATTAAAATATAAAAGTATCAGATCTCAGACAAATTAAAAACAATATCAAATTAGTTTATACATTCGTTTTCATTTCATAAATAAAACTACAGATCTAATTCATAAAACGGTTTCAGTGGACTAGATTTCTCTAAGTGAGTTAATTTCAGGAGTATACCTGTACTTCTCTACCCCAGAAAAATCACCACCACCGCGAGCCATCAACTAAGTGAACCTGAAACTGAAGGGTGAAGGGACGAGTATACGAGAGTATACTTCGTGAGTAAACTAAAAGTAAACATAACAAATAAAAGTTAATTTATAAACAGAAAGTAGATCGAAAATATGTTACAAACAATTTAATAAAAGAAATAAACATTTATTTTATTTTGAAATCTCAAATCATATATTAAAAATCATTGGATTGACTATCTTTCTTGGAGATTATTCTGGCCTTAGGCATCCCGAGACTGTCAGTGGATTTTATATGTAATAAATTATACTATTTATAAAAATAGATTTTTGACTGCAAAGAATAAAACATGCATGATTCAGTTTTATAAAAACAAGCCCACCACTGACGTTCGCCTCGGATTAGCCACGGGGTGACATCCACGACTAACTCGATGAGACTCACAGGTGGTCGAATCACAACTCCACTACAATAATAAATCTCCATACACCACCCCCACCTTTGAAGTCTTCACTCACCTAGGCGACCTCTCTATCAGGCCGATCCTAGGCTACCTCCCCTGTAGCTACAATAATCAATCCCGGCCCTCATGGCTGTCATCACCAAAAATATATATACCAATAACCATATGTCACAATTATCCATCACGATATCAATAAATTAAAAACATTTATATGTAATACCGCATCCATCAAATATAACTCATTCTGGCCTCCGACCATCAAAGTATAAGCATATTCATCAAATACCTGTGAATATCCAAAAATACAAATAAGTATGTGTAAAACAAAAGCAATATACATAAAGATTATTTAAAAATATAATGAGTGTTCACATAAGAGCATTCAAAGATATTTTAAATCAATAAAAATATTAAAATGTTCACTCATAGCTTAGGGAGGCTATACACTCCCTAGCTTCCCTCGTTCCTTGAATCGGTACATGGATTCCTCGCTCGCGCTCCATCGTCTAATCACATATACCAAGCTATATCAATATACATTTCTAATATGAGAAAGACGACGCGTATACGTGATACACATGATAGTCTGGATTTTTTTAAAATCAGAAAATACATGAAATCGACTAAATCCTTTATTACTCGCATAAACGCCTAAATATTAATACTAAGAACCCACATTCCTGCTGTACTAGTGTTATTCGACTTGATTTCATAATTTAAACCTGTGGATCCCACGTTATTCGGCTCGATTTCATAATTTAAACCTGTGGATCCCACGTGCTCACCAGAACAGTAACTCTATTTACTGTTTATATTTGCTCATTTCCTTCAAATTATATCTATGGCTTCCTAACGACTTACTGAGTTATCCTATACTCTAACTAGCATTCAAAAATCATAGAACATACGTCGAAACTATCGAAATCTACTCGAATGAACAGTAAAACCCATACGAATTTAAGCTGATAGAATGGGAAATAAAATATGTAGATGGGTTAGAAATGAAGACGAACCTCGTGGTATAGTCGATTTTTTTTTTTATTTTACTCAGAAGTCAAAAAATCCCAAATTCTTCGTAGGAAACCCTAGACGTCCTTTTTGATTTTTGAGAGCCTATCACCAAATTGATGCTCCCAAGAAGTTAGACGCGTAGAATGTGATTCGCAGGTCAAGAGAAATCAAAATTTGACAAGAAATCGAGTGAGAGGTAGAAAGAATAGAGAGGGATCGTACGTGAGAGAGAGGGAGAGGGAGAAGAGAAGAAGAAGAAAAAGAGAAGAAAAATGTGAAATCTGGCCTCTAACCCTCTATTTATAGAAAAAGAGCAAAATTTTCATTTTACCCTTAAATTTTCTTAAGGAAAAGCTTTCAAAAAAGGGTAAAATCGGCCTTTTGCACCGATTCGATCAAATTAATCGGGGAATTCGTTTGAATGAATATGAATTCGGTCGAACGAACTAGGTTTCGATCGAACGAATCTGACACTTTCAAAGTCAGAGAGCTCCCCAAATTTTCATTCGAACGATCAAACATTTGTTCGAACGACACATCGATTCGATCGAACGAACCACTATTCGATCGAATGAATTTAGGACTAAAATTTTTCAGGGAGTTCCTCCCAATTTCGTTCAAACGATCCGCCTTTCATTCGAATAAAATGTTCTATTCGTTAGAACGAATTACCCATTCGTTCGAACGAATCTGGGTTCAGGAATTTGTTCGAATGATTTGATCTATTCGTTCTAACGAACTGCACATTTTTTCCTGAATCCTTTTTTTAACTGAAAAATATCATTGGGGTCTCTGAGTTTATACTCTTAAGATCTTTCAAGCCATCACAAATCTCAAATATAACCCCCAAACCGTGCTAACGAACCATCAGTATGTATGATGGATGCAAATGCATGCATAAAAAATATGAAAAATTATAAATATACCCTCAAAATCTAAACATGAGGCTCACAAATCTATCCATCTTAAAAGAATTTTTTTCTCAAAATTCAACATACCTCAGTATTACAAAAGATGGGGGTAAACCCCACGTGCTCACCAGAATAATAACTTGATTTACTGTTCATGTTTGCCCATTTTCTCTAAATTATATATATGTCTTTCTAACGACTTATTGAGTTATCCTATACTCTAACTAACATGTAAAAACCATAGAACATGCATTGAAACTATCGAAATATACTCGAATGAATATTAAAATCCATACAAATTTAAGTTGATAGAATGCAAAATAAAATATGTAAATGGGTTAGAAATAAAGCTACGAACCTCGTGGTATAGTCGATTTTCTTTGGTTTCGCTCGAAAGTCAGAAAATCCCAAATTCTTTGTAAGAAACCCTAGACACCCATTTTGATTTCTGCGAGCCTACCGCCAAATTAATGCTCCCAGGGAGTTAGATTCATAGAATGTGATTCGCAGGTGAAGAGAAATCAAAATTTGATAAGAAATCGGGTGAGAGGTAGAAAGAGCAGAGAGGGATCGTGTGTGAGGGAGAGGGAGAGGAGAAGAAGAAGAAAAAGATAAGAAAAATATGAAATCTGGCCTCTGACCCCCTATTTATAGAAAAAAGATGAAATTATCAATTTGCCCTTAAGTTTTCTTAAGGAGAAGCTTTCAGAAACGGACAAAATCGTCCTTTTGCACTGATTTGATTGAACGAATCGGGGAATTCGTTTGAACGAATATGAATTCGATCGAATGAACTGGGTTTTAATCGAACGAATCTGGTACTTCTAAAGTCAGAGAGCTCCTCAATTTTTGTTCGAACGATCGAACATTTATTCGAATGACACATCGATTTGATCGAATGAATCACTATCGGCTAAACGAGTTTAGGACCAAAATTTTCCAAGGAGTTTCTCCCAATTTCGTCCGAACAATCCACCTTTCGTTCAAACAAAATATTCTATTCGTTCGAACGAATTACCCATTCGTTTGAATGAATCTGGGTCCAAGAATTCGTTTAAATGATTCGATCCATTTGTTCGAACGAACCGCACATTTCCTCCTGAATCCTTTTCTTAACTGAAAAATATCATTGGAGTCGCAGAGTTTACACTTTCAAGATTTCCAGGCCATCACAAATCTCAAATATAGCCCTTAAACCGTGCTAACGAACCATCAGTATGTATGAGGGATGCAAATGCATGCATAAAGAATGTGAAAAATTATAAATATACTCTTGAAGTCTAAACACAGGACTCACAGAAACTATAAGAGATAGATTAATTACATGTATTGTTATACTCAATGCTTCACCCCTAAAAGACTTTTATAATTTTGCATCTGAAATTAAACATCTAACTTTTTTCACAAGTGTAATATTTTGGTCCTTAAAAGCGAGGAGTAGCGTTAGAGCAAAAAGCTTTGAGTAAGGAGCAACTCCTGACAGGCTTCATGATAGTTATAGGGGAAGAAATAAGTCTCACATTAAAATGGAAAAGAAAGTTATTGGGCTATATATGTAAAGTTAGAACTAATATATCAATGAGATTTTTTGGGATGGGTTTGAGCCCAATACTGAGAACAAAATTGTGAGGCCCCAAGGATTGGGTCAAAGCGAATAATATTATTGTTATTGTTGGATTCAGTTTTATATTATGGTGTTATAACCAACTCTACTCTAGTATGATCGTGGGCTCGAGGATGAGCCAGTGAAAGCTGGTAGGCTTGTAGCTTCCTGATCATTAAGGATGGGGAGTGATGTTAGGACGAGAAGACCTGAGTAAAGAACGGCTCCTCACAGGCTTCAAGATAGCTATTGGGGGTAGAAGCAAGTCTCACATCAGAATGAGAAAGAAAGTTATTGGACGATAAATGTGGAGTTGAAACCAACATATTAATAAGGCCTTTTGGGATGGGTTTGAGTCTATTATCACGAACAAAATCGTGAGACCCTAAAGGTTGAGTTAAAACGGATAATACCATTGACATGGTTAGGTTAGGTCTTATAATAAATGTTCCAATTCATACGTTCTATAATACTATTTAATTAAGGTATCTTGAATGGTATTTTCTTATGCCTAATATTTTATTGCCTGCAATATTTATCAAAAGGATCACTGTATTCACCACTATTATCTGATTGAATATACTTTTTTTTTTCTATTTGTCTCTCAACCAAAATTTAGAATTATTTAAATGCATCAAGTACTTGATCCTTAATCTTTAAGAAGTAAACCCAAATCTTTCTTGAATAGTCATCAATAAAAGTCATAAAGTAAGCTATATTATCAACTATTTTTGTAGGCCAATACTATAAACATCTGAATGCATTAACTCTAATAATTCAAATTTTCTTGAAGATGAATAACTTTTGAAAGAAACTCTCTTCTATTTTTCTATCAAACAATATTTACACTGCTCAAGTTTCAAATTCTTTACTTTACAGAGTATATTTTTCTTGACTACTATATTTCTTCCTTTTCACTCATGTGACAAAATCTCTTATATAATAATGCAGTAACATCCTCTATGATATTATACATACCACTTGATTTTCTAAATTATAAAATGTATAAAGAAGAATGCTTCATACCTCTAGCCACTACTAATGATCTTTTGGTTAATTTTTATTTTTCGTTACCCTCATGACTATGATATCTATCATCATCAAGTTTTTCAATCGAGATCAAATTAAGTCAAATATCAGGTGTATACTTGATATTTTTGAGAACTAGTGACATTCTACTTTCAGTTTCTAAACTAATTTCTCTTATACCTATTATTCTGGTCAAGTTTAATGTACCGAAGTCACCTGGTGTATAAGAAGTAAAAAATTCTCTTTTAGAAGTAACATGATAAGATACTCCATTATTGACAACTGAACTCAACTCCTTTAAAATTTTAGCTTGATCGAACTATAACTCAAGTTCTAATCATTAAAAAAATGAAAACTACACATTAAAAATTTTGTAAAAAATTATACCCCTACTTACAACCTTCTTGATGAGTACATAAAAGTGTACATGTACTAAGGTTTAAATTTATTATTTTACACTTTAAAGTATGATTAACTCTCTCTATTTATTCATATTTCTAGTCTTTGATGTAAAATTTACTTTATTTATAATTTTAGTTAATTTTTATAAATGTAAAAAGGTCATAACTTTTCATCCAAGAGAGCTATTGAGATGAATCTTAATCCATTGGAAAGTTAGCTTATTAAGATAAAACTTTTATGTTTGGTCTAACCATTAATTCGGACTCTAAATTATATTTTTTAAGCCATCAATCAAGTTCAGTTGTTGTTCTAGTCTAACTAACCATACTTTAGTATTCTGTCCATATCTTTTGATAAAAATTTCAAATTTACCTAAGACAAGTGGCAACTAAAAGATGAGTCAAATATCTGCAACTTTTATGTTTGTCATAGAAACTGAATCATTGATCTTTGAGGTCATCTATAACGTTTTTGTGGCGGTTATAACATTTCAACTTTATTTGTCAAAGTTTTTAACTTAATTAATTGTCAAAGATTTTAACTACCTACTTTGATATTTATCTCTTATATTATTTATAAATAAGAGATTTATTTTGTGTTTTGAAAAAGTAATAGATGTGATAGAATTAGTTTGTAATACACTTTCATAATAAAATTTCGCTCTCTCATTTTTATGTCTTTGTAAAGTACTAGTTAAGGTTAAAAAATTGATACTAATAATGTATGGTATATTTTTCTAGATCCACCTTTATTTTTAATGTTAATTTCTTTTTATTAATTGCATATTTATGTTCTGAAAAATATTTTTAAGCATTTAAACTCTTTGATTTTTATGTAGATATTTGGTGAAGTCCCAGTTGGCTGAATCCAAAAAGGGGGTGAATTGAATATAAAAAAATTTAATTTGAACAGAATATCAAATCAAAGAAATGAATGCACTGGAAAACTACGCGCGTAAAAATAAATAGACATGATGAGATTTTATAATGATTCGATTATAAGTCTACGTCCACTCTTCTCGGATGAATCCACTCACATCGAGGATCACTAAATCTTCGTTTTCACGGGTCAAGAGTAACCCAAATACAGCACCTTCTTTGAACGGGTGAAGGGAAACCACAAATTACAACTTTCTTTCTTGACGGGTGAAGTGTAACCCAAAATAAATCTTTCTTAACAAACGGGGGAAGAGGAACCCAAGATTAATTCACCAGGAATTAATTTCAAGACTCTCTAAAAGAGTAGATAAACAATGTGCTCACTTTCTCTCACTAAAATTAATTACAAAGAATAAAACAGAGAGAATAAAATAAAAATTACAGAGAATATTTGATCTTTGATGAGAATGTTCTTAATGCTCTTCAACAACTATTTTGTCTTCAAAATTTGTTGTTTATATATCTGCAATTAATTCTTCTTAACGATCATTTTTGCCTTCATTAATGGCCTATTAAATGCTTCTGAAACTAGCCGTTATAACTTAATTTCTACAAAGGTGTCGATATGATGACTCAAGGTATCGATAAGTTTAAGAGTTTCAGCCTGAAGGTATTGATACGTTCCTATTTTGTATCGAAACCCTTTGACGTGAAGGAGATGATATCCATTATGAAGGTGCTTAAATCTGTCCTCAGGGTGTCGATACGTTTGAAGAAAATCCAGGGGTATCGAAATGTTTGTGAAAAGGGTGCTTGATCAAGTCTTGAGGTATCGATACGTTTGATCAGCCTTTCTAGGGTATCGATAGGTTTGGGCTTAAGGTATCGATACGTTTTGCTCCATATTCTAGGATATCGATACGTTTGATGAAAGGTTTCGAAACATTTGAGTGCCTGCCAAAAGGTGCCAATACGTTTAAGGCAAGGTTCCAGAACTCGAGCTTGATTTTGGCACTGTAGCTTAAACGTGTCGATACGTTTAAGCAACGTATCGATACGTTTGTGCCTTAGTAAGTGTTCTTGATGCTTTCTTCATATTTTTCTCACCTGCAAAAACGTATACACTTTCCAAAGAACAAGTGACTTATATATGCTCGTTTAACAAATAAATTCATGCGAATTAACACATACATGCATTTTGTTACTTGTTATTTATTTTGGCATTATCAAAAACAATATAAATCATAAATTTAATCATGTCATTTAATAATCAAAAATACTTCAAAACTATCAATCTCCCCCTTTTTTGAAGATGAAAAAATAAATGCATAATCCATGAAGTCTCCCCCTTTTTGGCAACAATCAAAAAAGGGAAAGGACATATATAAGGATGAATTTGTAATAACAATTGTGCCTTGTTTGAATTTTTCCCCTTTTTGAATTATCATGTATGGTCCAAATATAGATAAGAATAAATAAATAAAGATGCAAGAACTCAAAAAAGACACATCATCCAAAGAATAAAATTTCATAGCATTTAAAAATGGACAGGAATACAAACAATTAGCTCAAACACAAAAATCATCAAAAATACATAAAAATTTTAATTAGAGTCAGAAATGTCCTCAGGGCGCAAGGAAGAGCCAATCGCAAGCGGAGTCAAAGAGGGTGGTCGAACTCTGGAAGATGAAGGTCGAGTGCGAGGAGGCGAAGGCTGAAATGGATGGAAGAAAAAGTGCTGAGGTGGCTGTTGAGGTGCAGAAGTCTGAGGAAATCCATGAGCAACTGCGACTGATCGTCGTAGCTGAGCAATCTTGCCCATAAATTTCTCCTCCAAGTTATCTATCCTTTATTGTGTCATCATGTCATAATCGAATAATTCGATCTTGACCTTGTCAATCACCGACCCCATGGTGTGCATAACCGAGAAAGCCTCATTCATCCGAGCATCCATCTTCTGGACTATCGTCATGACTATGGACTCCAGTGTGGTGAAGCTCTCTAGTAGTTAATCAATCTTGTACTCGAAAGAGGCGACAGGAAGAGCAAGTGGTACTGAAGCTCAAGGCTGGGTCAAAGTGGAAGAACCAGCCGCGGTAAAAGGTGGAGGCACAGGCGTGGCCTGTGGCTGAGGAGATGATGAAGGAACAGGAGGGATAGGCTCCTGTTGCTGCTGCTGTGGCACGAACTCCTCAGGCTGCTACTCAGAGCCAACACCCTGACTACCTAAAGCACCTGCAAAGCCCACATCCTCAACTCGAATCTGAGGACCACCAGCAACCTTCGGCACCCAAAGGCCGGGATAAGTCTGCTCATATCCCATCTTATATAGTGTGGTCTCGTTCAACATGCTGGATGGATATGGCTTCTATCGATCAACGTCCTCAAGGACCTCTAGAGTAATTCTTCGAATCATCTGAGAAATGGGAAACCCATAGTGCAAGTTATAACGCTGAGTTGTACCTCAGATGATACTGGTAATCATCCAATACGCGAGGTTGGGTCTCTGATTGGTGATGATCCGCTCCATCCACCATATGTCCTCGACTGTCATCTTAGCGAACTTGCCCGAACGAACATTCAGATTATGGCAGACGATCAGATGTAGGATCCTCTCATAAAGCTTCACTTTCGAAGGCTTGTTTTTCACAGCCTGTAATCCCAGGTTTTGAAAATTTGTCTTATATGCCTCCAAAGGGTTAAACGCGGAGGGGATGTAATGGTCTCCACCCGAAAGTAATCTGAACTAATCACACATGAAAGCCTCATCAACCACAAACTCCACACCCCTGATCCAAGTGGAAACTTCGTCACCATATTTCTCCCTGTCTCAGGATCCTTCACATCCAGATTCGAATAAAACAATCAAACCAGTTCAAGGTAAAACTCCCCCTTAATACCCAAGAACGGCTTCCAATTGAATCTCTCTATTTGTTCCAAATACGAAAAATGCATTGCCTTGAGAAGAGAGAAGTCAATTACCCGTCCTGGCGTGATAATACGGGTGGCAAACATGGTGAAAAATCTCTCCTGTTGATCAGCGAAACTGAACCCCCAAGGGTTTGGTTCGTCCGGTATGACGACGACAGAGGAAGAGATGGGAGCCTTCCTCTTTCTTTGCTCGGCTTGCACGGGAACCTTCATACGGGGAAGCATTTTCGTACTTGGGAATATGAAAAGTTCACGAACGATTTGAGAGAGTTAGAGAGAGAGAGTGATAGTTTAAAAATAAATGGAGAGTGACAGTTACACAAGAACGTGGGAAAATGGAGATATTGATGACAGTTTTTAAGAGAAAATAGGTTGAGATTTGAATTTGAAAAGGTGGAAAATAAAGAGTTGGTGGTTTTGAATGTACCCTAGGTCAAAACAACGTAGTTTTGGGCAAACGTGTAGATACGATTGGAAACGTATTGATACATTTTGAAGTTGGATTCGTGACCTTGTCACAAGGGTATTGATACGTTTGAGAGTAAGCTCAAAAGTGTCAATACGTTCGTCCGTAAGAGCGCGAAGTCTTCATCTCGAAGGTGTCGATACCTTGTCTAAAGGTATCGATACGTTTAAATCCAACACCTTTTAAAACGTGTCAAAACGTCAAACGAGAATGTGTCGATACTTGGGAAGAGGTATCGATATGATGGAACAAAACCATCAAGCACGTTTGAGAATGACTTAAACGTGTCGATACTTGGGAAGAGGTATCGATACGTTAGTGTAAAATTATCAAGCACATTTGTGAATAACCCAAACGTGTCAAAACGATTAGGAAAAATCAACGAGCATGTTTAGAATACAAGAGAACATGTTGAAGCATTCATGAACAATTTTCAAAACACAATTAAATTCAACCAACAACACTTGAATATTTTCAATTAATTCATGCTCACAAACAAGTATTTCATAGAATCATGTCATTTAACAAATATTATCAAGCTATAAATTGATCAATCAATGTTCATCATACCAAGATTATTTCTCAAGTAGCAGAACTGAGTTTTATCCAATGGTTTTATAAAAATGTCTACTAATTGATTCTCGGTGTTAATGTATTCAATGTACACATCATTCTTTTGAATATGATCTCGAATAAAATGATGACGAATCTCAATATGCTTAGTGTGAGAATGATGTACGGGATTCTTAGTAAGATTTATGGCATTAGTGTTGTCACACATGATGGGTATGTTATCAAAATGCAATCCATAATCCAATAGTTGATGCTTTATCCACAAGAGTTGTGCACAACAACTGCTTACGGATATGTATTCAGCCTAGGTGGTGGATAAAGCAACAGAATTTTGCTTCTTGCTTACCCATGTGACTAATGCATTGCCTAAGAAATGACAAGCACCACTTGTGCTTCTTTTATCAACCTTGCAACCACCAAAGTCAGCATCCAAATATTCTTTTGGATCAAATGAACCATCCTTGGGATAGAATAATCCTAAGTTAGGTGTACCTCTAAGGTATCTAAATATTCATTTTATGGCACTTAAATGAGATTTTTTGGGGTTTGATTAAAAACGTGCATAAACATACACACTATACAAAATATCGGTCTAGATGCAGTGAGATACAATAGTGAACCTATCATGTCCCTATAAAGCTTAGGGTCTACACCCTTGTCCTGCTCATCTTTATCCAAAGATGTAAATGAACTCATAGGTGTGTCCATGTGTTTGCCATCTAAAAGATCGTATTTTCTCAACAAATCTTTTACATATTTAGATTGGGAGATAAAAATACCATCTAAGGTATGTTTGATTTGTAAACCTAAAAAGAAATTAAGTTTTCCCATCATACTCATCTCAAATTCGTTTCTCATTAAGTTTGAAAATTCTTCACAAAGAGAATCATTTGTGCTACCAAAAATGATATCATCAACATATATTTGCACAATGAGTAT
>JAVXUL010107521.1:0-18741 GCA_035590515.1 Trichilia minutiflora
AGCAAGGGAAGAGGTATGATGATACTCTTTAATTTACATACATATATGTATCTATTTTAATTTGTTAAATTTTTTTTAAAGTTTTCATAGAATTAGCAATTGTCCTTTGGTGGTTGTTTTGCACTTCCATACGATGGTCGTAACCCCAGACTTGGAGGAGAAAGTGGTTTCACCTCCACCCTAACATGAAGGTTCACCGTGACTCAATAGTGAACTAATGCCGAACATTTGAGCTTCGAACCTTTTGATTGCTCATCGAATATGGGTAGTATCTAGCAATGCGCTATAGTCCCTGAGTCATAATAAAGAAGGATCTTCATCAAACCTTTCATCAATTGCACGTAATGTGTGAGTCATATCCTTCTATCGTCGTATCCTGATCGAGATAGGGGTTCATGGACTGTCAAATCCTTAATCTCAATACTATTTTGAATCGTCGATCATATGTCAACATTATACGATGGCCATCGACTTATAATCAAGACATCATATCGACAATCAACTAGGAACTCGACTTGGACTGAGGCAATGGTGATTCTTAGTCTGAGATGTTGAGCCAATGGATCCCTTATTGACTGTCAATCAAAACCTATATAAACAAAGCATACCCAAACTGGCTTCTTGTACAAGGCATAATTAGCCCTAAACGTATACACCATATGAAATATGCCCATCCATACAGAGTTCGATTCCAAATATCTTAGGTTAAAGGATTATGTTGCATAGTATTATAATCTATCGATAAATCATATGATTCATCGATATTCGATCCTATTTGATAAATAGTTCAACAACTATAAATCCATACTAATATCCTTATGACAATATACATATTGTCAGCCTATATATATTATCATATAGTATCATTAGGTGGAATCTATTATGCCTACTATGTGATATAGTTGCCCAATCAACACCACGTACGTAGGAAACGATTTGATAATTTATTTAATAATTAAATAAAATTATCCAAAAAATTTATACACATTCTTCATGTGACACCCGTGTTTAGATCCTGAGAGTATATTTATAATTTTACATATTTACTGTTCATACATTTATATCACTCAAGAATATCGATAGTTCGTTAGCATGGTTTCAGGATTGTATTTGAGATTTTTGTTGGTTAGGAAAAGTTTGAGAGTGTGCATGTAGGGATCCCATTAGTGGTTTTCCACTTAAGGGAGAACTACCATTTTGGCAGGTTTGATCGATCGAATGGTTAGGTTCATTTTAATCGACGATTTGGAGACTCTTTGAAAAAATTACAACGTTTAATTTGTTCAAATGATGGAAATTACCCTCTTCTAGAAGTTTCTCCTTAAGAAAACTTAAGGGTAAAATGATAATTTTACCCTTTTTTATAAATAGAGGTCATCTCCATTCATTTTGATGGTTTCTTCTTCTTTCCTTCTTCTTCTTCTTCTCTTCTCCTCCTCTCTTCATATTTCGTTCTCTGTTTCTCATACCCATACACACCATTTTCATTCTTTCTTTGATTTCTCCTCCCCATCTTGTCACATTTAACTCCCCGAATGCGTTGGCAGTTTCAATTGGTCATAAAGGGCACAGAAATCGAGAGAAGGAGGTTAGGGTTTTAGAGCTCATTTTGGGGCTTTTCAGTTTTAAGGAAAAATTAAAACAAATCGACCGTACCATAAGGTTTATAGCTTCATTTCTAACTTGTTTACATATTCATTTTTGTATTTTAGTAACTTTGAGTTGTATAGGTTTTACTATACATTTGTACGAGTTTTAATAGATTTATCGTACATGTTATAGTTTTTAAGTGTCATTTGAGTTTTCATAGAATCAAGAAGGTTGTAAGAAGCTAAAAATACAATTTTGGGGATTTTGGGTGAATATAAACAGTAATCAAAGTTACTTTTTCGCTGGGTATATGGGGTATGCATGTCAAAAATATAAAATCGAGCTGAATTACACTAGTGTGGCTATAATGTGAGATTGTGGTAGAAATGTATAAAAAATTAGACGTATAACAAGAGTTTTAACTGGTTTCGTATATTATTCAATTTTAGGAAAACCCGGGTTAGCATGCATTGCACGCATAAGAGTTTTATAAGTATTTTGGAATGTATACTGATATATCTTGGAATGTGTATTTAGGCGATGATACACGAGCGAGGTATCTGCGTGACATGCTAATAAATGAGGGAAATTAAGGAGTGTATATCCTCTTTAATCTATGAGTGGACACTTTTATGTTTCTAATGTTTTCAAATGGTTTTGATACTCATATATATATATATATATATATGTTTGTGAAACACAAATGTTGCAGCATGTTGTTTATTCTATGGCTAGAGAGCCAAATGATTTTAATTGGTTTGTTGACGCATATATGTTGTATATAATTGATGGACTTTGAGCCCATTTTGAATATGCTATACTTTGATGATGATTTTATGATATTGATGCGACTGATGGGCCAGGTTTTATGTTTGTTTTATATTGATGATATGGCCAGTGGGCTAGTTTGTTATCTTTGTTATGATGGCCATGAGGGCAGATTTGGTTCATGTATTTGGTGATGTTGGCCATGAGCGCCTATTATTCACAGTAGCTACTAGTGTAGCCTAGGGACAGCCTGAGTGGATAGAGATCGCCTAGGTGAGTGTGAGACTTCACAAGTGGGAGAGTAGTATGGTGTTGATTATTATTATTATGAGTGGGTAACTTGACCACCTGTGAGTCTCAGTCGGATTAGCACGATGTCACCATATGGCTAATCCGAGGAGAATGTCAGTGGTGGGCTTGTTTTTGCTAAATTAAATTATGTATTGTTTTATTTTCTGCACTCAAGTTGTTTTTGATAAATAGCATATTTTTATTGCATATAAAACCCACTGATAGTCTCGGGATACCTAGGCCCAGTGTAGTCGCTGGGAATGGGAGCCAACCTAATGATTTATGACTTATATTTTGAAATATTAAATCAAAAAAAAGATTTTTTATAATTTAATTGTTTTGTACTGTGTTTGATTAGTTTTTTCAACTATGAGTTAAGCCACATGTGATCCTCTCTCTCTCTCTCTCTCTATATATATATATATATATATACACATTTGTGTTTTTCATTCACTCATGGAGTATACTCCTGTATACAATCCCCCCCTTCACCCTCCAGTAGTAGGGTAGGCAAGAGATTGCGCTTTTTGGTTGGTTGCTGATCGCTCCATCAGTTAAGAGCTTCAGGTATAAACTGTGTCGACTCATTCTGCATAGTTCTTAGTCTACCAGTGTCTACTTTTTATTTTCTTTTGCTTATGAGACCTTTATGATTGTTAAACAAATTTGAAATAAATACATCATTTGTAATTTGGGATAGATGGAATCCCACAAAATCATATTTGGATGAGTACTTTATAGATTGATGTATATATTTATATTTTAAGTGTTTATGGATTGTTCTGAAATGACTTGAAGTTTGGGTGTTTCGATTAGTTATATTGGAAGTGTTTTATGAAAAATCTCTGAAACAAGTTTTTGATAAATGTTTTACAGGCTTACAAGGGGGTATTCTATATGATGAGATACACCCTGTAAGTCTATGGTGGTTGTCACGAGTAGGATCCACGGGTTGGAGCATGACAATTTTATTGGTATCAGAGCTTTTGATTTTAAAGTGATTTCTGAAATACCCAAACTTGATTTTCAAGCCACATTTTGAGATCTTTTGTGTAATTTTTTTGAATGTTTTCCAGTGGACTAGGTGAGTCAAGTCATAAGAAGTATCACCACTATATTAAATGTATGTAATTGAACTTCGTGCTCTTTTTTATAGCAATTATATCTTCGAGATCGAGGTGAGGTCGTGGGAGATCGAGGAGGGAGATCATACCTGATGTGGAAGAAGAGGCTACTTTATATATACCTTAGCCTGAACCCAAGAAACAGCATAATCCTCCTCCACCTCAATACCAGCAACCAAGTATGGGAATGCTTCTCAATATAACTGAGCAATGGACTGCCTTTATGGGCTATTGGAATGTCCACGCTGCGAAAGCATCTGGATCGGCTCTAAAGTTGTCTAAATTGATTAAAGAAGTTTGATAGTTGGGAAGTATGCCTTTTGGAGGTACTATGAATACCGCAAAAGCAAACAGATTATTTAGGAAATTAGAGGGTGATTTGAATGATATGAAGCTTGAGGATAGATATAAATTGAAAGTGGCTGTCAGGTTATTGGAAGTTAATGCAGCTATATGGTGGGCGAATGTGCAAACTAGAGCCTCAACATAATTAACTTGGGATAACTTCGTATAGAAACTTAGATATCAGTATTACAATCCCTTTCATTACAATCAGAAGAAGTAGGAATTCATTCAATTGAGATAGATGGGTAAGACAGTGACAGAGTATGACACACAATTAAGGGAGTTAGTTGAGTTTGTATCAGAGTTTTCCAATGAAGAGAGTTTGTGTGTGAAGTTCGAGAAGAGTTTAAACTTTGAGATTCATGAAAAGATGTCACTGTTAGGAAGTTAGGGTACATGAAAATGATTCAGATGACACTTCGAGTTGAGAAGTTGGCTGGAGAAAGAAGATTGAGGAGTCAGTTTTAGAAGAGAAAAGATTTGAGCATACAGATTGGCTCTCCGTCCAAGAAAAGTCGTAGCAGTGGTTCGTCCAGTGGTGCCTCTTCTACTAATCCTGCAAGCATCTCTTCACATTCTTCTCAAGGTCAAGGACCCTCAAGATTCATATTTTTAGCTCAAGGACCAATGGAGAGTTCGAAACAAGATCATTGGATGGATAAATGTATTAATTGTAGATAATATCATGCAGGCCTCTGCCCACAATCATATGTGTGCCATCATTGTAGAGAGACAAAACACATCAGGAGGTTTTGTCCCAAGTTAGATAGAGTGGATACGGGTGGTCAGACTAGCCGGTATCCTTTTCACCATCAGTAGACACCATTTCAGCAGGTAGCGTCCTCTACTGGTAGAAGATTTAGAGTAGACAATTCATCTTTAACATCTCGTGGTGCTTAGAGGACCCGAGATAGATCCAAACCCCGGTATTCGCTTTGAGTCAGGAGCAGGCGCAAGCCAACCCAGATGTGGTGACTAGTATAGTCACAATCTTCAACCGACCTGCATATGCATTAATGGATCTGGGTTCTAGTTGGTCTTTTGTTAATACTGCTTTAGTGTCTTATGCTAGTGTCCCATTATCACCTCTAGATCAAGAAATAATGGCTTATACTCTGTTAGGCCAGAAATTATTGAGAAAGACTGTGTACAGAGATTGTGCAATAATTGTGAATAGAGTTGAGTTGGTAGCAGATTTGATTCATTTGAGGAGGAGGATAATGATGCAATATTGGGGAGGAATTGGTTGTCCATGCATTGAGCAAGAGTGGATTGTTATTCTAAGCAATTTGTGATCAGAGGACCCGGAGGATTAGAGGTAGTTTTCAAAGGTGAGTAGAATGTTTTGTTCAGTAGTATGGTTTTTGCTTTAGAAGCCCAGAGGTTATTGAGAAAAGGGTGCCAAAGGTATTTGGCATATGTTATTGATAGTACAGCTTCTAAATTTTCCATTGATTAAGTTCCTATAGTGAAAGAGTTTTTAGATGTGTTTCTAGATGAGTTGTTAGGAATGCCTCTAGAGCGAGAGTTTGACTTCGATATTGATTTGGTACCAGGCACTACTCTATTGTCAATGTCCTCATACCGTATGGCTCCTGCTGAGCTTAAAGAATTGAAGGTGTAGCTTCAAGATCTACTCAATAAAGGTTTCATCCGACCAAGTATGTCACCTTGGGGTTCACCAGTGCTGTTTGTTAAGAAGAAGGATGGAACTCTATGGCTGTGTATTGATTACCGACAGTTAAATTAGGTCATTGTTCAGAATAAATACCCACTGCCCAAGATTGATGATTTGTTTGATCAGTTGTAAGGAGCAAGTGTAGTCTTGAAGATTGACTTGAGATTAAGGTACTATCAGTTGAAGATCAAGGATAGTGATGTGGCAATGATAGCCTTTCGGACTCGCTATGATCCCTATAAGTTCCTGGTAATGCCATTTGGGTTAACTAATGCCCTAGCTGCATTCATGGATCTCATGAATCGAATATTCCATCCTTATCTTGATAAGTTCGTGATTTTCTTCATTGAGGACATACTGGTTTACTCAAGGACCGATAAGGAATATGCTCATCATCTACGGATTATGCTACAGACGTTGAAAGAGAGAAGGTTGTACGCTAAGTTCTCAAAATGTGAGTTTTAGCTTCGAAAGTGGTATTCTTGGGGCATATAATCTCAAAAGATAGAATCTTTATAGATCCTCGAAAACTAGAAGCCATTGTACAGTGCGAAAGGATAAAGACTATGACTACCATTAGAAGTTTACTTGATTTGGCAGGTTACTACAGAAAATTTGTTAAAGGCTTTTCTTTGATAGTTGTCCCACTGATACGTTTAACGAGAAAGGATATTAAGTTTGAGTGGAATGAGAAATGTGATCAGAGTTTTCAAGAATTGAAGAGTCGTCTCACCTCAGCTCCAGTGTTAACACTACCTGTTTTTGGAGAGGGAAATGTAGTATTTAGTGATGCCTTCAGATAAGGGTTAGGTTGTGTGTTGATATAGAACGGGAAAGTAGTTGCCTATACTTCCAGACAGCTCAAGAAGCATGAGGAGAATTAGCCGACCTATGATTTGGAGTTGGTTGTAGTAGTCTTTGCCCTAAAGATTTGGAAACATTACTTGTATAGAGAGAGGTGTCAGATTTATACTGATCATCATAGTCTGAAGTATTTGCTCACACAGTAAGAACTAAACCTAAGATAGAGAAGATGGCTTAAACTAATCAAGGATTATGATCTAGTGATTGATTATCATCCAAGGAAAGCTAATATGGTAGCAGATGCCTTAAGCAGAAAGTTTTCAGTAACAGTGATGTATGTTCGATCAGCATACCTTTCATTGTTACTGGAATTGAAGAGTCTGGGAGTAATATTAGAGTGCGGTCAAGATGGCTTGATGTTAGTCAATTTTACTGTGAAACTGACTCTACGAGAACAGATAAAAAAAAGTAGATACAAGATCCAGAATTAGTGAAAGCTTGTCAGAGAAACATGGATGAAAATGCTGGAGACTTCCACATCTCTCAGGATAGAGTCTTAATATTGAGAGGTAGGGTATATGTACCCTTAGATGAAGAGTTAAGAAATGCCATCCTAGAAGAAGCTCACTATTCAGCTTTTGCAATGCATCCTGGTAGCACGAAAATATACAGAACCATCAAAAAGAGTTATTGGTAGTCTGGAATGAACAAAGACATTGCAGAATTCGTTGCCAAGTGTATGATATGTCAGCAAGTTAAAGCTGAACATCAAAAGCCAACAGGAACGCTCTAGCCACTACCCATACCAGAGTGGAAATGGGAACACATCACCATAGACTTTATGGTAGGACTGCCACGTACTCAAGCTGGACATGATGTAATATGGGTGATTGTGGACAGATTAACCAAGTCTGCACACTTTCTGCCCATCAAAACTAGGTCCAATTGAGAAGTTAGCAAGGCTGTATGTGGCAGAGATTGTAAGGTTGCATGGCGTACCTGTAACAATTGTGTCAGATCGAGATCCCCATTTTACATCTCGATTCTAGCCTAGTCTCCAGAAAGCTATGGGTATGACGTTGAACTTCAGTTCTGTATTTCACCCTCAGACAGAAGGACAATCAAAGAGGACTGTCCAGACACTAGAAGATATGCTGAAAGGGTATATGTTGGAGTTTCAAGGAAGCTGGGATTGGTATTTGCCATTAGCTGAGTTCGCCTACAATAATAGTTACTAGTTCAACATAGGAATGGCACCATATAAAGGTCTATATGGAAGAAAGTGTAGAACTCCTATATGTTGGTATGAAGTGGGCGAAAGGAAGCTAGATAGTATTGAGTTAATTGAAACCACCACAGAGAAAGTAAAGATTATCTGAGATAGGTTGAAAACAACTCAGGACAAATAGAAATTGTATTCGGATAATAGAATAAGGGATTTAGAGTTTGATGTGGGTGAGCAAGTGTTTTTGAAGATGTCACCCTGGAAAGGAGTGATACGATTTTGGAATCGAGGAAAGCTTCACCCAAGATATATTAAGCCCTTTAGAATCATTGAGTGGATTGGTCCAGTAGCTTACAGGTTGGAACTACCATCGAAAATGCAAAGGATACATGATGTCTTTCATGTATCTATGTTGAAGAAATATGTTCCTGACCCCTCTCATGTTATCCATCGACCTCTTATTAATTTGAGAGAAGATTTAAAGTGTGAAGTGCAACCAGTGCCCATACTTGATCGTCTGGAGCGAGCATTAGGGAGTAAAGTCATCCCTACGGTTAAGATTTTATAGAGAAGTAATGTTATTGAGGAAGTGACTTGGGAGCCTGAGCTTTAGATGCAACATCAGTACCCCTATCTCTTCCAGTACTGAGGTATATTGAATTTTGGGGATAAAATTCTTTTAAGGGGGTATATTTATGACACTCGTGTTTAGATCCTGAGGGTATATTTATAATTTTCCATATTTACTGTTCATGTATTTCCATCACTCAAGAATATCAATAGTTTGTCAGCATGGTTTTGGGGTTGTATTTACAAATTTTGTTGGTTAGAAAGAGTTTGAGAGTGTGCACGCAGGGACCCCATTGGTAGTTTTTAATTTGGAAAAGGACTTAAGAGAGAACTGCCATTTTGGTAGGTTCGATCGATCGAATGGTCAGGTTCATTCGACCGATGATTTGGAGACTCTCTGGAAAATTTACAATGTTTAATTCGTTCGAATGAATGGGGGAATTCGTTTGATCGAATGAGGCTTCGTTCGATTGAATGGGTCATTCATTCGATCGAAGCATTGATTCGTTCAATTGAAGCATGGATTCGTTCAATCGATAAAATGAAAGCTATCTGACTTCTGTAGACGTCGAAGGATTCATTCGATCGAAGGGGGTAATTCGTTCGAACGAACTCTAATTCGTGCGATCGAATCGACGTGAAATAATAGAAATTGCTCTCTTCTAGAAGCTTCTCCCTAAGAAAACTTAAGGAAAAATGATAATTTTACCCTTTTCTATAAATAGAGGTCATCACCCTTCATTTTAACCTTTTCTTCTTCTTTCCTTCTTCTTCTTCTCTTCTCCTCCTCTCTTCATGTTTTGTTCTCTGCTTCTCACACCTACACACACCATTTTTGTTCTTTTTTTTATTTCTCCTCCCCATCTTGTCACATTTAACTCCCCGAACAAGTTGCTAGTTTCAATTGGTCGTAAGGGGCGTAAAATTCGAGCGAGGGAGGTTAAGGTTTCAGAGCTCATTTTGGGGCTTTTAAGTTTCAAGGTGAAATCGGAACAAACTGACCATACCACGAGGTTCGTAGCTTTATTTTTAACTCGTCCAAATATTCATTTTTATATTTTAGTAACTTTAATTTGTATGGGTTTTATTGTACGTTCGTATGAGTTTTAATAGATTTATTGCACACATTATAGTTTTTAAGTGTCATTTGAGTTGTCATCGAATTAAGAAGGTCGTAGGAAGCTAAAAATACGATTTTGGGGATTTTAGGTGAACGTAAATAGTAATCAGAGTTACTTTTTTGATGGACATATAGGGTCTACATATTAAAAATATAAAATCGAGCTGAATTACACTATTATGGCTGTAATGTGAGATTATGGTAGAAATGTATAGAAAATTAGACGTATAAAAGGAGTTTTAATCGATTTCGTATATTATTCAATTTTAAAAAAACTTGGGGTCCACATATCAGAAATATGATTTTAATTGGTTTGTTGATGCATATATGTTGTATATGATTGATGGCCTTTGAGCCCATTTTGAATATGTTATGCTTTGATGATGATTTTATGATATTGATACGGTTGATGGGTAGGGTTTTATGTTTGTTTTATATTGATGATATGGCCAGTGGGCCAGTTTGTTATCTTTGTTATGATGAAGGCCATGAGGCCGATTTGGTTTATGTATTTGGTGATGTTGGCCATGAGGGCCTGTTGTTCATAGTAGCTACTAGTGTAGCCTAGGGACAACTTGAGTGGATAGAGGTCGCCTAGGTGAGTATGAGACTTCACAAGTGGGGAATTTGTATGGTGTTGATTATTATTGTTATAAGTGGGTGATTTGACCACCTGTGAGTCTCAATTGAATTAGCACGATGTCACCACATGACTAATCCGAGGCGAACATCAGTGGTGGGCTTATTTTTGTTAAATTAAATTATGCATTATTTTATTTTCTGCATTCAAGTTATTTTTGATAAATATCATGCTTTTATTGCATATAAAATCCACTGATAGTCTTGGGATACACAAGGCCAGGGTAGTCACCGGGAATGGGAACCAGCCCAATGATTTATGACTTATGTTTTGAAATATTAAATCAAAAAAGAATTTCTTAGAATTTAATTGTTTTGTACTGTGTTTGAGTTAGTTTTTCCAACTATAAGTTAAGCCACATACAATCCTTTCTCTCTCTCTCTCTCTATATATATATATACACATTTGTGTTTTTCGTTCACTCACGGAGTATTGGACCGACACACCATGAGAATACTACATGGATTGTTATATAAGTGTCATAGGCGATTCTCATAGTGACAATGGTGTATGTAATCCTTTGACTTGAGATCATCATAGTTCCCAACATAATGAAGGATATATTTTGATGCTTTTAAATGTTATCCATAATAGGATGGATTATAAAGAAAATAGTTAGATATATCATGAATCGTGTAGAGGGATATGATTGATCATGATAGAATTTGTCCCTTCTATATAATGGAAGTGATATCTTTGAACCCCTTTGATTGAATATGATTATTACAATACATAGCCATGCTTAAATGCATCAATATGTGATATTGATGCATTTGATCAAATAATTATACTCAGGATATTAAAGAAATCTGAATATTAAACTTTACGAGGATGACACAATCTATGCCTCGTATTTAATTAAGATATCAAAGATAAAGGGATTAAAACTATATGGTAACATTCGTCACAGCATAAAATGTGATGTTGAACCTTTCACATTCTCGTTACTTGGATGGTCTTGATGTGTTGCTAGACACCGCTCATGATTTGTGATATTAATATTAGATTTTAATTTCAATACTAATGTTACGGGAACATATTGGGTCTCAGGTTAGAACGGGAAAATTAAAAGTATAAATTCATAAGATAAATTTATCTTAGTTCGTGAAAACTTTGTGTTGATTAAGGTTTTGCTGGATCTATTTAATAAAGTTAAGCTAAGGATGTTGGTTAGAACTTTATTAAATAGATTGGTCCTTAAGAGTAAGGATAAGCCCAACATGAATATTAGGCTTATTTTGTCATTAAACCTTAACCCTAAAACGCAATATAAAAGGAACCTTTTATTTCATTATAAACATAAGTGTGCCTAGGGTTTATTCTTTGCATTTTTTTAAGGGAAGAAAAACATAATAGAAATGAAGAACACAAAGAAACATGAATTAAAGCTAGCACTCGGAATATTAATTCATCCTATTCGTGTGGATAACATAGAGGTACAAATATGAAGATTTGTATTTGTGGTTCGCAAAAGGTATGAGTTCTTGAGCTTGTTTTAATGAGATGCTTCGTTTATCACATGAATCCTTGAAAAGAAATCAAGAACTTTTTGTTTACACTATTTTTGTATACCTTTGATTTCCTTACATCTTTTTATTAATCATATTTTTGTTCTTTTTCATAAGAAGTAAACCTTATATCAAAACTCCATCCCGATCAACAAAAATTTAGCTCAAAAGTTTAGATATCCACATAAGAATTCCAATAGCAATCTACTCTGTTCTTAGCTTTGATTCTCTTTTATATGACCTTATATTTGATCAAATTTGTTTCTATAAATTTATAATTAAGCACTCTTTAATTAGAAACAACCAACTTATTAATTGGATTTTTCGATCAGTAGAAAATTGTATTTCAATTTCATGTACATGGTTGAAACTTTAGGAATATTTTTCAAGAACTTAAAATATTTCATCCAAAACTTATTAAATCACTTAATAGTTATCATATCCCCACCCATGGGGCCCACATGTGATAACTATCACATATTTTCAATATGTATTCATTAGATTCAAAACACATATTAAAATCTGTAAGGCTAAAATGATACTTATTTTTCATAAAAATATATAAAGTACACCCAATAATTTTCTCTGAACACCCCAAACTACCATTTATTGAAATCAATCTCAAATATTTCTTAAATACACATAAAAACTATCATAATAGAAATCATGTAGCATTATATCAAAAATATAATACTTATCACTTACAAAAGTATTTATAGTATAAAATAATACAATCAATCTATCATAAAAGATAAATAATAAAATTTACATCAAAGTCATGTGGCTCCTGAAAATAAAAATACTTATAATTATTATACAACTGTCCTGGTGGACTCAAAAAGAAGACTATGAGTTAAGTAGAGAAGTTAAACATGTAGCCGCCACTCTAGATGCTATCACCACCGTCCTAGCATCTCGACTATACCTAATATTTCCTGTGAGTCAGAGAAAAAAAGGTGAGCATACTATTGTATACTTAGTGAGTAAGAATGTAATTAGAAAGTATATATATACATATAACAAAAATAAAAGTATTGAAAAGAAACTTTTAATTAGTTGATAAGTTTAAAAACGTTTACAAATATTATAGAAACATTTTTTGTTCTCAAAAGAAAATCATTGAACCTAAACCATCCTTCCTTGTGATTACACTAATCAGGTGTAACCCCAAGCCATCAGTGGGTTTTACATACATTTAAAAACTTACGAATGTAAAATAAGTATTTATTAATTTTACAAAATGAAAATATGCATGCGAGTTTCAAAAAAAAGTTTCTATCACTGATGTTAGTTTCAAGCAGTCTGTGAATCCTCACAAGATTGTCTTTACATTTTTGTCAAGCAGGCCACTTCATCTAAATGAGATCATCACCTCCCTTATAGCGATCTTGCATGATATGCACTTACCTAGTATGAACCCTGTCATGGCTCATACCTAGGTTATTTAACCTTGTAGCTATAATATTGGCCTACCTTGCCATATAATCATGAAATAAAATACATAACCTAGCCTACTGGCCATATCATCTCAACAAAATCAAAACGAATCCAAGCCAAATTTAAATAAATCAATGTTTATATATATGGATGTATATCATTAGTATAAAGTATCAATACAATACTCAAAGCCATCATGAAATCAACATAAATCAATTCACATCATAATATATTGGCCTCTTAACCTCATATATTAAAGAAATTCATCATAAATCATTATTTTTATTAACACAAAAAAAGGAAAATGTTTAAGTTTTAAAACAATTAAAACATTTAAAATTCAAATCATTTATAAAAGAGTTTAAAGAAAATGAGGAAGTTTCACTCATACTACCCTCCCCAAATCATGCCTTAATTCTTGGTATCTCTCAAGTATCTCTCATACGAACGTCATCACTTAAAACATGTATATATCAACAGTCTCAATAATGCTCAAATTTAAAAGTATAATATAACCTATATATACATGAATGGATCCTAAACTTGGTTTTCTATAGTCATTTATATTTGTTTACACTATTTGTCATTTTTCAGTCTTTTAATCTATTCCTAACAATTCAAAGTTATTTAAACTTATAACGCATTCAACTAAAAGTCTAACTAGAATTATATAATCTAATTTATCAAAATTGATCCACCGTTGATAGATTCGAATGGAATAACGGTCATATACTATTTATTACAAAGCACATTCTTCTAAATTAAAATTTTCTAGCTACTCAATCGTATACCCATCTACTCTATGTCCTAAATAACATATTACAACTCAAAACTCAAATATTTTTGATATGAATGCCAAATTATTTATAGATAAATAGTAACCTAAATTACAAAATTAATCTAAATGAAAATCTAATGCATAAATGAATGTAATGGGTTTATTAAGAAGTCAATAACTACCTATAATCATTATATGTAACGTAAGTAGCTTAAAAACTCCAATTAGGTTCCAAAGCCTAATTTTCTCTTTTTTACTTCCTTGTCTAAAATGACAAAACGAAGCTTATAGAATCTGTAAGAGATTGTGTAAAGTTGATTTAAACTAAAAAATTATGCATTTATCGGTTGGAATTCGAGAAATCAAGGAAAAGAAATTAATGGAGAGAGAAGGGAAGAAAAACGAAAGAGAAAGGGGAAAATAAGAAGAAACAAAATTATTTCCTCTACTATTAACTTATATTTATAATATAGGTATGAAATTATTAAAATGTCCTTGAGTTATAAAGGAAGAAAAATTCTAGAAGGGGTAAAAATAGTTATTTTACCTAAATTTTGAGCAATTCAATCGAAAGAATCGACCAATTCGTTTGACTGAATCATAGTTCATTTGAACGAATCGAGTCTTTCATTCTATCAAGGATTTCATGAGCTCCTGAAAATTTTTTGATAACTTATTCTTTCGAATGAATCAAGCCATTCGTTCAAATGAATCAAGGAATTCATTCGGCCAAGATTTTTATAGCTTTGTAGAAAATTTTAGACCATTAACTCGATTGAATGAGTCATGCTTTTCGTTCAGCTAAATTCATTCATTCAAATGAATTTTAGGATTCATTTAATCGAATGCCTTCTGCCTTGCAATTCTATTGTGATCAAGTTTTCGTTTAACTTCTAACATCAATTCCTATCCTTTTTTCCCTTTAAATTCCATATTAAACCTTTTAATATTATCGTTTTTAATAATATTCAATTATGCAGTTTATAAAAATGATAAAAATATCTTTAATTATAAATGTAGATTATTACAATAATCTTCTATATAGGTTTGTTTAACCAATAAACACCTGAATATAAAATTTTTAAAATGATAAAAATAACCTTCTATAGTAAAATGATTAAATTACCAATGAGCTCAAAATATAGGATATTACATCTTCCCCTTTATAAAAAGATTCGTCATTAAATCTTAGCTAAAACTGAAAATTCAGAAATCTTATAGCATTCTAAATTAATACTTGCAAATTCACTATATTTTGAAATTAGAAACTATACCAACTAACTAGGATTGATGACATTCTAAAGTAATTAAGAAACTGAAATCTTGTAATATCCTTAGGTCCTTTGGTACCTTCATAACTAATTCTTTTCTTGTCTTCTCTTAGTTTGAATTTCTATTACCTCTAGTTTTGTACCTTTATCTAACCTCAAAACTTTATATTTCTCACTTTCATTATTTGAATAATAATAATAGCTAAAGCTATTATCACCAATCTAACTGTTGTTGCTTCTCTATTCAGGTTAAGACTAACCTTATACCATTTCACACATTGCTACTGTCCCATATCCTCAACCTTGTACTTTCTTTTAATTATCAGTATTGATTTCTCATGCTTATTAGTTAATAGAATACATAAGCCATTCGATGGCATTAAATTACTTAATACTGTCAGATAAAAATGTTGTATTCATACTACTCTTAGGAGTTCATCATGCTGGTGTTTCAATACAGAGAACCTTATCAATCTACTTTTAGACCCTCGTATAAAAGAATGCATGTTTATTATAATTTAATCACTTTTAACCTTGTCTTTTTATGCCCTTTCTTCTAATTCCTCATAATACCTTAATCCTGTTGCTGTACTATCTCAACATTATATTAGTGGTATCCAAATCAGTTCTATACAATTAGGCATAAAAAGAACACTTCTTACTATATTAAGGCATTTTCTAAAAATTTTTCTAATAAATTCAGTTAACATACTAGCAGATTACATCCTCATGTGCTCATATACTGACTAATATGCCCCAAACTTAACTCTTTCCAATGTTGTTACTACTATGCTTGAGCTTCACATTACTTTATACCATAAAATAGCTATCAGAGTACCACACCATAACTATAGATGTCACACACACACATACACTGTCATGCCCTAACCCATGAGTCTCACACATAACAATCGTCACAGATTCCTAATAAGCATTCCTTAGGTCTAGAATGCTTACTAAGACTTTGTAAGGCTAAAATTAAAGTTTCAAAACACATAAAATACTTCTAATATTTTTTCGCCAACTCTCGAACTTCTTTTCAATCAAAAACAACTCAAACACTTCTAAATCATTTATCATCAAATCCACCATAATCAAAACCATACTTCATTGTAATCAAGAATATTGTATTCAATTCTTACAAACTTTTCAAATCATAAAATAACAATATATTTTATTACAAACTTAATATCATAAACTTTATTAAATACCCTATTCCTGAAAACAAAGCGAAAACCAAGAAAAAAAGCCCTGAATAATATAAGACTCTCCTAGTGGATTCAAATGATGAGTGTAAGTCAAGTATAGAGTCAATACCTGAGATCACCCCTCTCGATGTAATCACTACCCTCCATGTACTCTCTGCACTTGCTTGTGAGTGAGAAGAAAGGGTGAGCATACTAATATATACTCAGTGAGGGAACAAATAAAATAATAATAACAAAAATAAATAATTATAACATGAGATATATCCTTTATCAAACAATACATCTTACAAGGAAAAAAAGAACAAGTTAAAGTGTCTTTTCAATTCCAAACTGATACTTTATCAAACCTAAAGAAATAATTAGGCATGGCTGCCTTCTCGGGAATTACACTTATCAGGCACAATCCCGAGCCGTCAGTGGATTTTATATGTCAGAGAAAATAATGCTATTTTTATAAAAGATAGATTTAATGCAAAAAATGAAGTATGCATAATTTTTCAGAAAATAAGCCCATCACTAATGTTGCCTCGAGTAGTCAAAGAGTGACATCCGTGACTATCCTCGATGAGACTCACAGGTGGTCATATCACTCTCTACCACAATAACATATCACCATATAACAATCCCCACCTATGAAGTCTCCCGTATTCACCTAAGACCTCTCTATCAGGCCGAACCTAGGCTACTATATATCACATTCACCCGGGTGTTCCCATTTAGGTAAACATTTCCAGGCTATCACATACCCTGTAGTAATAGTAAACAACCCGGTTCTTATAGTCGTATCATTAATATGCATACATAAAACTTGGCCATCTGGCCGTATCATCATGTATCAAATATAAAACTTGACCTACTAGTTGTATTATCATCATAAAATCATCCTAGAGACTCAATCCAGGGTAAATGATGATGGTTCTATGGCCTAAATCATGCATAAATGTAAGTTTTTCAATTCAAAACCCTAGGCTAGAAAGTATGAAAATCAATGGAAATTAAGCTTAATTACCTTAGGGCTTTTAAAAGACTTGATGAGTTGATGAAGTTGTGATGAAGACAAGGGTCAAAAACTTAACCCCTCTTCACTTTGTACCCATCCCCAATTGCCTCCCCTTGGCCAACGTGAGAGAGATTTGAATTTGATTCAAATTCAATGCCAAATTAAAAGAAAATTATATATATATATATATACACACTACTATAGTTGGTATCAGAGCCTGTTAATTCAGTAAAAAAAAAATTATGATTTAAACAATATGTGTCCTCAATCCAGTTTGCCTTAAACAATGCAATCACCTCATAATTTGCATTATCCTCAAAATTTAATAGAAATAGTAGGTTTATTAGATTTAAATAACAAATATGAAATTGAAGATTTGATTTTTCATTTTACAGAACATATAAAATTTCATCAACAACAGATTAACACTAATAACCCAGAGGAAATAATGAGTGATGCTATTCAGCAAATTCAATTTTCACAACATATTTTACAATGGTTAGAATCACAAATACAAAAGTATCATTGTTAATGGAGGATATAGAAGTAAGAAGTTACGTTTTAACTGAAAATGATTTACCTCCCTCTAGTTATAGAAAAATTTTCGATTTTGGAGAATTTATACCTTATATACTAGCAGGATATGAAGGATTACAAGAACACAAACAACTAAACTTTTTAAATCTATTTGTTACTCAAAAATTAGGAACAATTATAAATTCACAGACAATGAAAATTACTAATCATATTAAAACTTTAGAAAGACAGAATAAAATTGCTGAACTTCAAGACGAATTAGATAAATTACCTAGAAACATAAGAATACTGTTACAATATGAACAAAACAAAACAAGTAGAATTGCCCATTTAGAAAATTCCTTAGAACAAAATATATATAATTTAACAAAGAAAATTGATAAGATTGCAAATTCTTTAGAAGACATGAAAACACAATTAGGATTGAATTATAAACCAACAAATAACCCCTTACTTGATACACAATGAGTTTAAAACAATTTAGTATCAAAAATATAGAAGGTTTACAATTACCTGAAAGAATACAACAATTAGTAAATATGTTAGAAATTATAAATGAAAATTTACAAATGATACTTATAGAAATTAAAAATATAGGTAAAGAAGAATATGACTCTGATTTAGAATTTGAAAAAGCTATGAAAGATATATCAGATAAAGAAGAGGTTAGATTACTTAGAGAATTAAGAGCTAAGGGAAAGGCTAAACTACAAGAATTACCAGAAGAAAAAATATTTGTTATTGAAGAACTAGAAAATAATGAGAGTACCATAGATAGTGATGAATTAGAACAAATAAATAACGAAATTGCCAAACTTACATTTAATGATGAAGATACTATAAAAAT